>PVJH01015970.1:0-51747 GCA_004026705.1 Nesogale talazaci | reverse complement strand
GGGGGCGAGTAGAAAATAGAATTGGTTCTTGTTCTTTCCTAGAGGCTAGAAGTCTGGTTAATTCTGAGATTTTGTGAGAGAAATTTTATGCAGTACAATGGATTTACCTTTTAATATGGTGTTTCTGGCGTAGACTTCATAACATGTCCCCCCAAAATGGTTAGGATGCACCCTGCCTTGTGATTGGTCTATTTTACATACCTTGTAGGAATTGGCTAGGTTACTATGCAAACACAGTGCATGAAACCATCCTATATGGATTAAATTACTTTGCAAGGACTGGCCAGTTTGTGGCCTGGCTGGGAGGGCTGTGCCTTCAAATGAAATATAAAGGCTAATCTCTGAGAGCTTGGAATCCACAGAAGTCAAATTCAGTACATTTGTGGGGAAATACAATAGAGAAGCTCAGTATCAGCTGCTACAACCAAGCCAGGGGTTGACTGTGGAACAGTCCATCAATTGCCCCTATGTAAATTCAGGTGGAAGCTGAAGAAAATCCAAACAAGCGCACCGAAGTCAAAATGTGACCGTGAGGATACCCCACCTGAATTTTGGGAACATCTCAAGGGCAGATTTGAAGCATTGACCATCAACTAACTACAGAAGACCTGATGAGCTGTGGGATAACATCAAGGGCATCATTCAGGTGATGAAAAAAGCAGGAAAGAAAGACCAAAGTATGTCCGAAAAGACTGAAAACTTGCCCTCATTTGTAGAGTAGCTAAAGCAAACAGAAGAAAGGGTGAAGGAAAAGGATGAAGCTGAAAGGGCAGCTGGCAAAGACAAAGTCGAGCAGCACTCTGAGAGAGCTGAGTGCCGTGGGAGTGCGACAGGGGCCGGCAGCTGGTGTCGGAAAGGGCGAAAACATTGGAGAATGGAGCTGTGTCTTTACTCCACCTCCTAGGCATCAGGTCGGGGTGATCCTGGTTCTCTCCCCTCCGCAGGAATCTAGACTGAATCTGCTGTTAGAAGCCTCTCTCCTGGTTTCCTGTGGTTGCCAGCAATCCTTGGCATCTGCCAACATCATCACACAGTATATGCCCCCTCCCCCACGCCCCGTGTGTGACAGTCTCCCAGTCTGGCCTTGTTCGTGATAAGACATTACTCGCAAGGGATTAAGATGAAGACCCACTCAACTCCGGTATGACTTAGTTAATTTAACAGATATCTACAAAGAAAAAGCCTATTTTCCCAAACAAGATTATACCTGCTGGTTTCAGAAGTCAGTACTTCAGCATCTCTTTCTTGGGGAATGCAATTCAGTCCACAGCGGCACCGGTGTTTCATTGGAGGCAAAAGATTTGCTGGTGGGCAGACTGCTAAATGCATGGTAAGAGGGGATGGGGGTGGACTGAGGACAGCGGGCCGGGTCTTTCTTCCTGCTGCTGTTAATTCCGAAACTCGGCAGCAGCTGCGAGTTAGTAGTGTTGGGCTACTGGGACTGCCTGGTCACTGGAGGGCTGAGACCAGCAAGGGGATGTTTCTAGATTTGGGGTGTTGTTTGTTTGGGGTACCATCCATTGCTTGTCTGCTGGCTAGGCAGGAGGGTGCCTGAATTTAGGTTCTGATGGTTTTGCTAGTGAGAATGACACAGGGGAAGAGGAGCAAGAGGATGGGCCAGGCACCTGGAGCTAGGAGAGCAAGGGGGACACAGGTGAGCAGGACAGCATGAACCCCTTCATGTCTTTCAAACTCTCCTCATTGTGGTTGGACAGTGAGAGTCTATGGAAGAAAACCGCCTAATGTTGTGCTGGTGAATGGAGGGAGGTAACTTATGTTCGAAGAGACCTGGTGCCATTGTGGTCACGTGTTGGGTTGCTTGATCAGCCAGTTGGAAACCACCTGCATCTCCAAGGGAAAAAGACTGGGCTTTCTACTCACAGTTTCAGCAGTGACTCCATGGCAGCCAGTTTGGTTCTTGGTTTGGCTCATGATTTACCTGCGTCCTAGTTTACCGGGCACAAAAACATCAGAAATACAATGATTTTATTCCTGTGGGACTAGTGCTGTAAGACCTGCCCACCGCTATCAGAAACTGTCTTCAGAGGAGAAAGTCTCCTTTGTCTCCCTCGGAGAGGCTGGTGATTTTGAACCGATAACCTTGCCATTGCACACCTCACAATTAGAACTAGAAAGTGCGAGGGGCCTGGTGGTTTAGTGCCCTACTACTACCTGAAAGATGGGTTCGAACCCAGAAGTAGCTGCTTCGTCAGTTTCAGCCTAGGAAATCTGACGGCTCAGCTCAACTCTTAACCATGGGAGCCAACAGAGGGAAGGATTCACAGCACACAATTCTGACCAGCTCCTGCTCTGTCAACGTGGCCCAGGGAAGACGGTCCTTCCCTGGTTTCTCTCCTTTTGTCTTTAGTGCCGTCTCGCTCTAGGTCAGGGAACACTCCCTTGTCTTTAAATTCCTTTCTTCCATGAACTTTTTGACGCTCCCTTGTATATCTTTTGCGTTGTGGTTACATGTCTGGCTGCAATCCACGTGGCCAGCAGCTCAAAACCACCAGCTGGTCCTAGGGAGAAAGAGGAGGCTTTTGCAGAATTACAATCTTGGCAACTCACAGGAACAGTTCTACTCTGCCCTATAGGGTCACTGTGAGCCAGCATGACTTGACTAGAGTGAGTTATTAAGTTTGGTTTATATGTCTTTATATGATACGCTTTGTTTCTAGATTATTTTGATTATCTACTTGGGTGGCACTAAGGGGTAAGTGCTGTACTATAAGTTTAGTGGTTCAAACCCACCAGTCGCTCCTTGGGATAAAGAGAAGATGAGGCTTTCTGCTCCCCAAAAGATTTATAGAAACCCTATAGATAGATAGGATCACGATCAGTCAGATCAGCTCTGTGGCACTGGTTTTAATTTTTTTTTAATTTTATGATCTTTCATTAATATTGTCTTTGATTAGTCTCTGGTACTAATTTTTGAATTCATTGTACAGGGGCTCTAACAACTCTTGTAATAATCCATACATCCATTGCGTCGGGCACATTTGTACATATATTGTCATCATCCTTTTCAAAAGGTTTTTGCTTTTTGTACTAAGAAAGATGAAGCAGTCTGTTTTAGGAAAGATTTATAGCCTTGGAAACCCCATCTAGGGGGGCAGTGAAAGAGATTTGATAGCCACTAGGCATTCCTCCAGAGAGAAACTGAGCTTTCTCCTCCCATAAAGTTAGTCTTGGAAACTCATAGGGTGATCAGTTTTACCCTGTCCTCTTAAGTTGCCATAAATTGGCATCGATTGGGTGACAATGACTTTTCTCCTTGCTGGAAAGGGCTGAGAGAATAAAGGAGCCATGATGGCATAGTGGTTCCATATTGGTCTGTAGCATGCAAGGTCAGCAGTTCCAAACCACCAGCCACTCTGCCAGAGAGAGAGGTGGCTTCCTGCCCTCAGAAAGCGCTTGTCTCCTCAGCTCACCTGGCAGTTCTACCCTGTCCTATCGGGTCACACCGAGTCTGCATCAGATCCATGGCTGTGAGCTTGATTTTTTTTTGGAAAATGTGTAAAACACACCGGAAATGGAAGAGTTGGTAAAGAGTTTAAACACATATATAGCTACTATATATTATTATCGTAAAACTTTAAAATATAGGTAATATCGAATTATATTATATATATTCTCTGCATCATTCCTTTGGGTTGTGTATGCGGTTAAATAGAATGTTTGGGTAAGTGGGCTGCAGAAAAAACACATTAAGACTATTTTCATTAGTTTCTTTTTACGCTCTTACAAGTGGCTGCTGGAACATTTGAAAAGTGCACGTGTGGCTCGCATTCTATTCCTATTGGACAGCGAGGCTCTAAGAACCGAAAGGTTACCAGCAGGGAATTTCCATCTCTGTGTCTCCATTTCCTAAGTTTCAATCGGGGCTGATTCGGACTCGTTCCTTCCAGTGCCGATAAGAGAGCGCCCAGAGTTAACACATCCAGAAATGCGGCGCTCGACCCTGCGATTACATGCAGCTGAGCGCACGGACCCAAGAGCGCTGACGACTGGCGCCCCGCCCCCTTCCCCCCGCCCCCGGTACCAGGGTACGCCTCCTGCTGACCACGCATGCGCTTCAGGCCTCGGCCACGGAAGGCGGGGCTAGACCTGAGGGGCACGTGCGCACGCGCCTCCTGGGTCACTCAGCCAATGGAATTGTTCTTTTGGCCCTCCCTCTCCTCCAGCCCCCACCCCGCTCCGCCCCGCGGCGCAGCACGCACGGGGCGGGGCGCCAAGGGGCGGGCCGTTACTGCGAGGCCTGACGGGACCTAGGCGGCGGGAGTCAGGCTAATCTTTCCCTTGGCGGCACCCGGGAGGCGCGCACGTTGTGTGGAGAATATGGCGGACGCCAACGGTAAGGGCCGCAAGCCGGCTGGCCGCGCGCATCTAGGTGAAGCTATCTTCAGGGAACGGCGTCGGTGTCCGTGCGCGCGCCCACCAACACGCCGGCCTCTTCGCTCCCGGGCCTCGGGCCGGCCTTGCCGCCTGGCCCGACTCCGCGTGGTGAGGGCGCTAGCCCTAGCGGGCCCTGCGTGGCGTGGTGGCGCTGGCGCCTCCTTGGTGGCGGGATTCCTGGGGCCCCTGCGCGCCGCGCCGCCGCCCACTTCGCGGGTTGGGGGAGCAAGGAGGTAGGAAGGCCGTGGGGCCGAACGGGGACATTGCCACCAAGCCCGGAGGCCGCGATCCTCGGCCCGCAATTCTGGGGGGCTTATGCCTCACCACGACCACGTGGTGAACCGGAAGGGAAGCCAACACGTGTGACTTTAGTTCCCGACCGTGCTGAGAAGCGGTAAAGAACTTCTGCCCCAAATCGGTATCGTCCCCCTGCCCCAAGCCCTGCTTGTGTTCCTTTCTAAACTTTGTGGTCTTCTTTTTTTGGAAAATCTCCAAACCTCGCTGGTTTTAGTTGTTCCGCTGAAGAAGCCTAAGAAGAAAAAGGATCGAAAGACGCTAGCTGAAGAAGATGTAGCTGTGAGTGGAATACGCCTTACTGTGTTAAATGACTTGTATAACAAGCTGCAGGCAGTAACCTAAAGGTTTCAAAGACAAGCACTGAAGTGGGCCATCATACAAACAAAACCCTGGATTCCAACCCCAGTCACCCACAGCTTTGCATATTAGACCATTGTTTATTAAATGGTCTTGCTGGACCCCAATGAGTTCCTGAAAGTCCTATTTCTGTAGTCTGCCAACAAGTCCTCCAGCCTCCTTAAGCATTGGGACCCATCTCCCAGTATTGACACGTGCAGTTCATGCCTTGTTTACCTTTCCTGCAGAAGCCTGTGGGTAGGTTCCGACCCATAGCCACCTTATGCATAACAGAAGGAAGCACTGCCTGGTCCTGTGCCATGCTCACGAATGAGTGTTAGATTGGAGCCCATTGTTTTGCAGTCATGCGTCAGTCCATCTCCTTGAGGGCCTTCCCTTTTTTTTGCTGCCCCTCCACTGTAGCAGTGTAGTGTTCAAAGTTCATAGTCAGGTAGGACTCTAACAGGACATGTTTTTGTCTTGTCAAAGGAAATACAACATGCTGAGGAATTCCTTATAAAACCCGAATCCAAAGTGGCTCAGTTGGACACCTCACAGTGGCCCCTCTTGTTAAAGGTACGTGGCTAAAACCTTGCATCCATCCACGAGCTGCCACACAAGCAGAGACAAAAGATGTGGCACGTGTGTCCCATGAATTAGTGTTTCATTGACCTGTGAGTTCCTGTCTCTACTCTGTAGCTTTCCCATCAGATTTCACTGACAAGCAAAATTGCTTAGCATGCCAGGTCTTGTAGTGCAGGTCGTGATACTGATCTGTAGTCTCTTAGCCACCCCGGGAAGCAGTTGACCCACCTGTTCCATGGGCCTAGATTTGAGCAGACAGCCTCATCTTTTTCATGCAGAGCAACTAGTGTGTTTGAACTGCTGACCTCACCATTGGTAGCCCTTTGAAACCAGACCCAGGTGACTGTGGCATCAAGAGACCAATCATTTCTGTTGCCTTTGGGCAGCTGGCCGAGGGGTTTCCCGGAAGCCACGAGATAGGAACAGCTGAAGGGGAAGCATGTTCATCTTATTGGAAAACTATTGTTGCCTCAAACCTGGTTTTTCCGAGAGGGAGGGTCAGACTTGACTCTTTCTGGGCCACCCAGTTCTGTACTGTCCTCGGGAGTCTCCCTTTTCAGAGCAATGTCTAACACGGTTTATGAACAAGCAGATTAAATGCACATCATTTCCCCCATATTTAAGGAAATGTTTCCCGGCAGGTGGCAGGCCTGAAGGTTACCTGGTGGTGTTTAACATGCACTAACTACCACAAAAGCTCGAACTATGGGGAGGTGACGGTTCTGTGTATGTTGTCTTTCTAGAACTTCGATAAGCTGAATGTCAGGACAACACACTACACTCCTCTTCCTTCTGGTTCAAACCCTCTGAAGAGGGAAATTGCCGACTACATCAGGTTAGTGTCTGCCCTAGTAGTTTTCATTTTATCCCTCAGATTTGTTGTTAGACTTGAAGAAACCAGGTCAGGTGCTCTGTGAGGGTTGGTTTGTTTTTTATTGTTTTTTGCTGCCTTTCAGGACAGGTTTCATTAACCTGGACAAACCCTCCAACCCGTCTTCACATGAAGTGGTGGCTTGGATCCGGCGGATACTTAGGGTAGAAAAAACAGGACACAGTGGGACTCTGGACCCCAAGGTGACTGGCTGTCTGATCGTGTGCATAGAGCGAGCCACCCGCCTGGTGAAATCTCAGCAGAGCGCAGGTATGTGCAGGTGTCCCAGGTGAGAGAGTGCAGAACTCCCGCCGGTTTTTTCCTGCCTAGCTTTGGCGACAGTTAGGAGAAAAAGATCCCTAAAATAGGGTGTTCTCCATGATTCCAATGCCTGCTCCCCTTTGTGGTTCTTGTAGGTGCCAGGCAGACTCGGGTCCTGCTCTGGCACCTCCTTGCAGGTGTGGGAACAGAAAACTTCGTGGCCACCCCTGACTACTCTTCTGTCATTTTCCAGGCAAAGAGTATGTGGGGATTGTCCGGCTGCACAATGCTATTGAAGGGGGTGCCCAGCTTTCTAGGGTAAGTGCCTTTGTAAGGAGGTCTTTCTTGGCCTTCCTTCCATAGAACTTTCTGGCAAGGTTCCCTCTGCATGGGTGTTTCCGATCAGCCTTGGGCTGCCCGGTGTTGTGAGGAGGCAGGAAAATCCTTTCTCAAGTTCTATCTGTACACCTTTGTAGGCCTTGGAAACTCTGACTGGCGCCCTGTTCCAGCGACCCCCACTCATCGCTGCAGTGAAGCGGCAGCTCCGAGTCCGGACTATCTATGAGAGCAAGATGATAGAGTACGATCCCCAGAGGAGATTAGGTGCGCCATTTGGTTTTGGATTGGGGGGAAAAGTCCAGCCTGCTGCCACCACTGTGGAGCCACAGCCTGTGTTGTGGTCGGAGGTCTTTCCAGCCAGGCTTGAGTTTGCTGTCTGTGTGTATCTTAGGGATCTTCTGGGTGAGCTGTGAGGCTGGCACCTACATCCGGACGCTGTGTGTGCACCTCGGTTTGTTACTGGGAGTTGGAGGGCAGATGCAGGAGCTTCGCAGGGTTCGTTCTGGAGTGATGAGTGAAAAGGTACATAGCTGGGGGTGGCATTTCCCCCCTACCTTGGGCAGACGGTGCTCTGTGAAAGGGCATTTCCCAAAGTGTTGAGTTCAGTTCAGAGCTGCTCCCCTGATCTGGTAATTGAACTTTGGGATATTGAAATGGGCTCCGGGGTAAATGAGCGAATAGAAAGCATTCCTCTCTGTTCATCTCTACCCCAGCCTACAGCACTGTCTATCAGCCTGGATCCAGGTTTATAGCTTACGGCTCTACCGAGCTGGAACTGAGTGGTCTGAGCATGTTGTGTGCACATTGGCATGTCAGGTCTGGTTGGTTATTTGACAGTAGGCACTGACTTATTTTCAGGATCACATGGTGACGATGCACGATGTCCTGGATGCCCAGTGGCTGTATGATAATCACAAGGATGAGAGCTACCTGCGGCGAGTCATCTACCCTCTGGAAAAGCTGTTGACGTCTCACAAGAGGCTGGTTATGAAGGACAGTGCGGTAGGTGTGACCTACAACGTTAGGCTTACTACTCTCCTTTGGGTTCAGTCTATATAAAGAAAAAGTTGCATTTTGAAAATGCTTTGATACTAGAAGTCTTTACTGCTTAAAAATGATTGAATCACTCTCACTTGCTGCCATCCAGTCGTTAAGAGTCACAGACTGTGTTTATACAAAACTGGAGGATGAGCACGTCCTTCCATAGTCACTGAAAACGGTGGCCCAGAGCCCTCACTCGCCCAGCCGACAGAAGCCTGGGTGGTGGTGATGTGCAGAATAGGCAGGCAGCGGGTGTTTTCCTCCAAAGAGGAGGAAGTGTGTTTTTAAGTCTCCACCTGGGCACAGACACGTGTCTTCAGCACGAACCCAGGGAGTACTGATAGAGCGGTCCGGGTAGGGCCTGTTTTGAGACCTCTAGTCCCCTGCTGTACTGTGCTGTGGCATCACTCAGCCCTGTCGGGGTTTGAATGCATTGCTGGTGGGACTGAGATGGTCAGTAATGTGCTCAACAGGTGAATGCAATTTGCTACGGAGCCAAGATCCTGCTGCCAGGTGTCCTGCGTTATGAGGATGGCATTGAACTTAACCAGGAGATCGTTGTCATCACCACCAAGGGGGAAGCTATCTGTATGGGTAAGTTCTCGAGCCGCACTTGGGTGCAGCGCTACTCGAGTGGTTGCTACCTGGAACTCTTCCACCCAAGAAATTTGCAACCTGGACCAGCCCTGCCACAAACCCCTCAAATTCTGGCCGTGTGTCGTTGTGGATTAATTTGTGGTCCATGCCTATTCAGAATCCTCCTGTTGCCAGTGTTTGACCCACGGCATAAAGGAGCTTTGCTCCGTTCCATGCCCTCACAGACTCAAGTCCACGACAACCCCGATAGAGAGGGCTCCCAAGACTGCCGGTCTGCGTGTGAGCAGCCAGCCTTGTCTGTCCACCTCAGAGCAACTGGTGGGTTGTAGCTGCTCGGTGCCTAACCCACAGTGCCACCAGGGCTCCTCCTGCTGAGACAGCGGCTCCTCATGGAGACACATGGCATCATCTGTCTTCTCCTACGTGTCAGCTCTTTGTAACTCGGGGAGGACTTGGGTTTAAGGGCCCACCCACCCTTGGCTTTAGTTAATTTGTGTCATAAACCTCTATTTCTTAAAAGGGGTGGTGGAAATGGACTGTAAAGTTGGGGTGAGGGCTTGTCCTGTGTCATTCTTCCCCTCTTTTCGCGATGCTGCAGCCATTGCCTTGATGACTACTGCCGTCATCTCCACCTGTGACCACGGCATAGTGGCCAAGATCAAACGGGTTATCATGGAACGAGACACCTACCCTCGGAAGTGGGGTCTCGGGCCCAAGGTGAGTGGGGGGAATGCGTGAGCTCTGCTACACGGGCCAAGATGTGTCTCCAGAGCTATTGACTCCATGGCCAGGGGCAAGAGAGGGACCTTATTGCAGACCATGGTGTTTTTGTTGGAACAGGAGAAGCGGGTGGCCTCACTTGACTTGCCAGGTCGGGGGGGGTGGTACTTAGGAGTACAGACAGGTCCTTGGCGACGGGAGGAGTTTGCCTGAGGAGGGGTGTCGGCGCTTTGCCAGCACAAAGGGCAGAGTAGGTATGGTAGGCACACAGGGCCAGGGCCAAGGTCACCGGCTGACCAGCTGACCTGCCCATCAGGCGAGTGAAAAGAAGAGGATGATCAAGCAGGGCCTCCTGGACAAGCACGGCAAGACCACGGGCAGCACGCCCTCGGCATGGGTGCGGGACTACGTGGACTACAGGTGCGGGACCGGAGTGGGAGGGCAGCGTTTATTTTGGGGGAAGAAGCTCTGCAGTAGACTTCATGTCATCACCTTTCCTGCAGTGATTCCGGGAAGGAGGTGGTTTTAACGAACGTGAAGAAAACCCCACAGGCGACTGCTCCTGCAACTGGACGAATCACCAAGGTGAGGCGCCTGTGGAGGTGGCCTTGGCATGGGAACTGTCTTAGGCCAGTGCATGCTGTAGACTTTGAGCAAAAGTTCTGGGGGAGTCTGTTAGCCATTGAAGGTGGGGCTTTGGGGGGGCTGGGGAGGGTGATGCTGAGTGATAAGCTCTTGGGTCCGTTCGGGACTGACCTGGCCAGGGGGGGCCTGCTGCCACCTTTGGGATTTCTGAGCTTGGAGTGAGAGGGGACCTCAAGCCCTTTTAGTTTAAGGGAGGCTTCCCCTACAGCAGTGGTTCCCCACCTTCCTAATGCCGCACCTCTTTAATACAGTTCCTCCTGTTGTAGTGACCCCCAACCATGAAACTATTTTTATTGCTACTTCATCATTGTAATTTCGCTACTCTTATGAATCAGGCGACCGCTGCGAAAGGGTTGTTCAACAACACCCCCCTCCCCCAAGGGCTCGGGACCCACAGATTGAGAACCACTGCCCTACAGGGTCCTCTCAAGTGGTGCCAGAAAACTGCTTCCTGATGGCTCCTCACCCTTTAATTTGCTAACTTGCTGAGCCTCTCTCATCCTGTATCATCCAAGACCTACTTTTCTGTCATTTGTCTTCCTCTTAGCGGAAGCGAGAGAGTGAGACCGAGAGTGACAAAGAGACCTCGCCAGCTGTTCCTCAGCTGCTCAAGAAAGAAAAGAAGAAGAGTAAAAAGGACAAAGCTGCTCCCAGTGAAAGCGAGCTGGGAGAGGCAGTGAGTAGAAGCAGCCCCTGCCTTCAGCGAGAACTGCCAGGAGGAGGGGGCTCTGCGCCTCGAGGAGGTGGATGGGGGGAGGGCGTGAGATGGCCCTGAGTTGAGAGATGGGCTGAGGCTGAGGTTGGTGGGTGCAGTCAAGTGTGGTGCCCAGGGTGACTGCTGCTTAGCTCTCGGTCTCGGTTGCATGTGACGGTCCTTCCCTTCCTAGGAAAGTGACACAACGAAAAAGAAGAAAAAGAAGAAAGCCAAAGAAGTGCCGGTTGCTTTGTGAGATGTGGCCTACGGGGAGAATTAAAGCCTTACTGACAAACCGAATTCCCATCTGTGGTTGAGGGCAGGCAGTTGGCGACCCCCTGGAGCCTGCTGCCCATGTCGTCCTGTTTTAAGGGCCCGGGTTTCACTGCTTGGTGGCCAGCACCCAATTTTCAGACCTGTAACCATCCCGCTGTTTTCTGATTGCTGTTCTGATACAATTCTAGTTTGCTTTTCGCCCTCTTGCTTCACTTACACCTGTGTACTGCTCCTGTTCAGTGAGATGGACCAGAACCCTGAATTAGTGACCCCCCAGTGTGTTATGCACGTTGCCCATTGCAGCCACGCTTTTCCCGAAGGTCATGAAGATACCAGCTCTTCTCCTGATATGGGCCCGGCCAGGAATTTGGGCTGTCTCCAGTGGGTGCACGGGCAGTGTTACCCTGGCCCTGGCTGGCTGGGTGTGCGAGCGTGTGCGTGCGCACGTCTCCAGGTTCCATTGTTCCAGTGTCTTCTTGGGTGTGGTAGCCCTAGTGTGCTTTTGGTATTGTGTGCAAGCCCATAGTTGCAGCTGTTGTGTCAACCCACCTCATCCAGGGACTGCTGCTTTTTTTGTTGACCTACCAACCATGTCCATCTCAAGGGACTGATCTGACATTTTCAAAAGATGTAAAAGCTCCCCATCCTCCCTCCTAGGAGCATTCTGGCAGTTCTACTTCTGGGACTGATAAGCTTGTCTTTCTGTTGGTCCACTTACCGCCAAGTCAAGCTGACTCATGGTGACGCCCTCCACCCCCCATGAGTTTCCGCGATGTAACTGCTGGCGTTGGAGGAAACC
Source organism: Nesogale talazaci (assembly GCA_004026705.1). Classification (NCBI taxonomy): domain Eukaryota; kingdom Metazoa; phylum Chordata; class Mammalia; order Afrosoricida; family Tenrecidae; genus Nesogale; species Nesogale talazaci. The sequence goes on along the minus strand of PVJH01015970.1, from coordinate 39,891 downwards.
ATCTCGCTCTCCCTTGTGGAATGCCCACGGGACTCACCCATGTTCTTTACCAGCACAATTCCAATGCACCAATTGTGCAGTCTTTTTTTCCTCAGCCGTTGTCCAACTTTAACATGCATACGCAGTGATTAAAAGGTCATCCATCGCTTGTGTCAGGTGCGCCTGATTCTCTAACCTGTCACTTGCTTCCCTGACATATCCATGGGCATCGATTGTGGATCCAAGAAAAACTAGATTTTTGACACCTTCTGTCTCGGCCTATTTGAGTTCCCACAGATTACACTTGAAATTTGGCTTTGGGGTTTTTTTTCTTAGTAGTTGTTACCCTTAGTAATCTATATTCAGTGTGGCAGCATGAAATTTGGCGCTATAATTCCGGTATTCAATGCTGTTATTAGACACCGATAACAGACAATAGAAAAGAACGACTCAAATGTTTTCTACCGGATCTTAGGAGTGTTAAAAGGATGGGAAGAGCACTGTTGATTTTTACTTAATTAAAGTTGACTTATTTTATAACTATTCCTGGCGTATTTTCTAATTGCTGCCAATGTCACACATAGCTGACCTCGGATGTGCTTTAATCTGTGTTAGTTTCACATTTCTGTTTCTGACCATCTTCTGTTTGGGGACCTAACCGACAGCATCAGCAGAGCTGTGGGCTGGTTCCCTGGTTCTTCTGACTTGACTCTGGCAGGTGGGGTTGGGAGGTTTCTGGGACTTTGTTACAGGGACAGTGGGGTAGAGTTGCTGATGCAGGAATCTGAAGTCCATGCTGTGACAGCTGAACTATCTCCCTTGGACCTCGGGGTGGGGTGAAGGATCAGAAAGCTGAAGAATGGCTCTGAAGAAGAGGCCAGGTCAAAGGGAAGTGAAGGTTGGACTCTGCTTTACACACAGGCCTACCTCAATGCTGTCGATTCCATTCTGACTCAGCCATGCTATAGAACAGGGTCTACTGGAAGTGGAAAGCTTTGGTTTTTCCACTTCAGCAACTGGTGTTTTCAAACTGCTGACCTTGTACTTAGCACCCCAATGCAATAGGCTCCCCGGCCCCACACAGAAGGCAGCTGGGTTTCTAGACCCTGCCATTGTTTGCCATTTCAGGGCGGAAGCCAGTAGGTTTCACGCTGGGTTTGCACAGCACATCTTTATTGCTTTGGAGGATTGCAGACAGCATTCGACTGCACCGGTCTCGCTTTGGAAAGTTGCTGGGCCCCACATGGCTGAAGGAGCAGTGCAGGGTTGGGGATGACCTGTTTCTGGCCCTGCTGTGTCCCATGAGCGCTTGCATTTTGGTAGTACTGCTGACAGCCCCCTTCCCGCCACCCCAGAGGTCCTCATGGAATCCAGACCAATAGGGGGCTCCATCTCAGGGAATTCAAACAGACCTGCAGAAACCTGAACAAGATGACTGAATCCTACTGGCCTAATGAGGGCAATTGCAGGGAACTGGGAGCAAGCACACAAAGCTAGATGGACTGACCCTGTTTGTCTTTGAACAAATGAGAAATGGCATTCTAAATGCTGGCGAGGGTGGGAGGGTGCACTGCTGGCTCAGGCTCAGTATACCCAGGAGACAGGCACCCACTGGGGGGAGTTGCATGCCTGTTCAAAGGCTTCTTGAAGTTTCTGGAGGACTTCGTCCACACCATTGTTGACCAGCGAGATGTCAAAGTAGTGTGAGTACTGGCTGCGGATGGCCTCAGAGTCCTTCTGCAGCTGCTGTAGGGCTTCCGTCTGCAGAGAGAGCACCGAGATGAACAGGGGTTCCCCGCTACCTGAGGGACTGCCAAGGGGCTGCCCATGAGGCTGGAGTAACAGCTTTCTCCGGGCAGTGTGAGTTCATACACTGGCTAAATGAGGAGTCCTCTTCCAGCGTTCAAGTGGCAGCTGGAGAGCTCAGTCATTGACCGAGGTGGAAGGATCTCTTGCCTGTCTCAGAATGAGAATGTGCCTGGACCCAGGAGTCCTACTTGTGGGAGGGTATCCCCCTGCATTCTGAATGCAGTATTGGTTGTGCTTACAAAAGCAATGTGCTGAGAATATGTATCTGTAAGTGGATACAGGCCACTGGAGGGCACATGAACCCCATTGTTGCTTTTCATTTGTTCTGAAGGACGCCCAGTACTAACTGGACCTTTCCCCCCACCCATCCTCCGGGTTGCTCGGTCCCCACTTCTCTCATGGTAGCCAAGTCAGGTCTGCTGCCCTGTCCACCTGTGCCACTAGCTCAAGCCCATCCGGAACAATGATGATACTGAATTGGTTCTGTCCCGTCACCTGACATGGACCTCTGCCTGCTGAATGAGTAAAATGCTTATGCATCTGGCTTCTTGGCCTTGGAGGAAGGAGGCCAGGAGGCTCATGGGAGATGTGGTTGCAAGGCAGAGTTGCAAGCTGCAGCCTCGACCTATGCTCCTCACCTGAGTGCCCTGGTCAGTGGGTGCAATGAACACAATGAAAGGTGAGAGTTCTGCAGTCCGAACAACCTTCAGGGTCTGCAAAATGAGGAAGGAGGAAAAAAAAGCCTGTTAACTGTCATCATGACTCCTTTGTAATAAGCAGCTATGGACTTCCACAATCCCATTATGTGCCATTATTTCCAATGCTGCCGTTTTTCCCTTAAAATAGACTAAGCAGCGCTGAGCTCCCTGTGTGAGGCCAGTCCATCCCCACCTACTCACCTGGGGCTCAATGTCAAGGATCGCAATTTTGCCCTGCTTGTGAATCTGATGCACCGTTTCAAATTTGGTGCCAAACATGTTGCCTTGGTAGCTGCCAAATTCCAAGAACTCGTTGGCCGAGATGCTCTTGGTCATGTCCTCGGTGGAGATGAAGTGGTAGTCCTTCCCATCTTCCTCATTCTTCTTAGGCGGCCGGGTTGTATCTGCAAGAGCCCGATGCCCAGATGAACCTGGGGCCTCACCGGCACTCAGGTTGGACATGGTAAGTGTGTTGAAAACCTAGCTGTCTCGGCTGGAGGGAGCTTTTCGAAGTTTGGATTCCACCCGTCATTAATGTGGCAGAGCATTTCTAATGACTCCGAAGTCCCAACCTCCCCTTGCTGGTAGACCTTTCATCTTCCATATCCCTTTGCGTCTCTACGGTCTCCTGCCCCTCAATCTGGAGGCAGGCACGAGTCTCCTTCCGGGTTATATCAAAACACCTCCTTTGATCTTACATTCGTACATTCCCTGTTCCTTCAAGTTTCTTGAAGATCCCGTACTAGCTGGTTTTATTTCCCCCAATCATCCTTTCAACTCAGGACCATCTTCTTTCGGCCCCTACCAGCCCACTGAACCTACTGTTAGCAAAAATGGAAAAACAAAGACTCAAAAAGCAGGAATCTGACCAAGTTTTTGAGTTTTTTTTCTCTTAGGTCAGCAGTGTCACCCTCTGGGTCTATATCCAAGTCTGCTGCACAAATACACTTAGGGGGATGAACACACGAGTTCATTTCCCACCTGATGACTGGCTTACACTGTTCCTCGATACTGCTTTGGCTTAGCTGTTTCAAGAAAACTAGATGCAGACTAAATACCAAATGGTAGTCGGAAAGCTAATTAAGTTATAGCATCTGTCATTCAATGTACTATAAAACAGTTGTCAAAAAAAACAGTGGGTGGGGGGCTGCGGTCCACTGGGATGGAGGTTCAATTCCAGCTCCACAAGAGCAGAGGCTGGGCCTCCTACTCCCACCACCAGAGGGCAGTGATGCCCCCAAAAAAACCCCAAAAATTTAAAAAATAAACTGTGGGAACGTGGAGAAAGATTTATGTGAAGAAATGAAAACTCAGCCTAATATTAATACCACTAGTTGCTTAATGGTTTTAAAGTAGACTGAAACCACGCTTACTATAACTTGCCACGTAGGCAAACAGCATAGACTAAGCAATGCTATCTTGTTAGTTGGAGAGATTAAGGGTGAAAAATATTTGCCTTTGTATCTTTCCAACTTTTGTGGTTTTGGGGTTTTTTTTTGCTAAGCCAACCTTTACAATGGCACCGTCAAAAGGAGTCTGACTGCTTACCCAGGAGCTACTTACATGGAGCAGGGTACACAAACTTCTCCGGCTTCTGGCTGAGCAGGGCATTCTTAATGTGGCTACGGCCCACCCCACTGGCTCCTATGAAGGGAGAGAAAAGAGAGCAATTAGGTCGGTAGGATTCTGATGAGGCTCCTACCTCTTGTCCCCCAAACCACAGGGGGAATGGCAGTAGGCACGGAGCTGGCATCTAGAGATGAGACTCTGAACAAAATCAGTGAAGCTGCACTTCAGGCGGCCCCATACCACATACCTCAAAATGCCCCAGATAATTCTCCACAGCTATACTACCACTGAGAGCCCATAGGCCTCATCTCGTCCTCACTAGTAGTTGTTTTTTTTTTTTTTTTTTTTTGGGGGGGAGGCACCAGGAGGTATAAACAGGTCGAAAACCAAGAAGTTCTCTTTCATTAGCATAACATATTGGGTGCAACAACAAGATACCTATCAGCACCAGAGTCTTCCTCTTGAAGGCAGGGAGCCGAACAACTTCTTCATAGGAAACGACATCCAACTGGTCAAAAACTAGAGAGAAAAGATAAGCAGACAAGATACAGAGCTAGTAACCTTGAGGCCCCTTTTGTATCTGGAGGGCACATTTGATCCTTTCCACGCCCCTGTCATCTGCCAGCTGCAACTGCTACCCCTTCTACTCTTCAAGGCGGTCCCTGAAATCAAAAGCTTGGAGCTGCTGGGTGGAAGCTACAGAGCAGGCACTGTTGACCGCCAAAGCCATTCAGAAAAACGAAATGCCAAGAACTCAGACACCAAGGGCTCAGTTTGCCCAGTTCAGCTAAGCACACTCGACTACGCCCTGCAGAAGGTATCACCAGCTCAGCGAGGCTGACAGCCACCATGCTCAGTACCGATGAATATCAGTCACATAAGTACCACAATGTGTCCTATACATTATTGAGAATTTTCAACAAAGAGCTTGTCTTATTTTTCTAATGGTGCTATAAAAGAAATAGCACTAATGGATAACTTTACCATATACAATTTGATTCTCTCACAGTTTAAGAGGCTAGAAGGGCTGAGCCCTGGTGGCACAGTGATTGTGTGTGGGGCTGCAGCCCATAGGGTTGAGGGTTCAAATCTAGCAGCAGCTCTCCAGGAGCAAGACTGGGCTTCCTACTTCCACCAGGGTAGTGATGCCACAAAAACAAAAAGAGGCTAGAAGTATACATTCACTCTGCTCCCTTAGCTTGGGGTAACCCCATTCTAGTTCAAGCAGGCCCCAATTCTTCTCCTTGGCCATGGGCACCCCCCAGTCTGCACCCCCCCCCAAGTCCACCTCAGCTTCGAGCAGCACATCTGGCCCCAATCCGCTGGCACTTAGGAATGGCAGCCCTGCCCTCCAAAGAAAAGTTGGTAAAGAGCTGACTCTTTGAACACCTAGGTGACCCCACCCTTGGAGACCCCAGAGACCATGGGTCTGGAGGCCCCAGCAGCTCTGCTTTCTGGTTGCTTGGCCTCTTGAACCGTCTCTGCTTGAACAAGTGGCTAGACTATTGCTACTCTACCAGGAAGCCTCCAGAACAAAGGCACTCAGCTCTCCTCCGCTGTGAGGTAACTCCTGTGGCATCTCTCACAGGATTCCTGGTTCTGTTACCACGGGTTTGAGGCTTCCACTTCTCGCCTGTCCTCTCTGGGGTTACAGCTTTCCTAGCTTCCTCCTGAGTCCTCAGCAGAATTGCTGTTACTACATTGCAATTTCACCAATAGTCTCTCCCAGGCAATCTAAGATTTTACTTTCAGTCTTAAAACTCTTCCAGTCTACTTCACTGCTCAATTCCAAAACTGTTCCACATTTCTGGTATCTGCGAGAGCAACATCCCTCTCCCAGCACCAGATTCTGTCTTTAACATACAGAAATGTATTCTCTCCCAGTTGAAGGTCTTTGTCTCCTTTCAACAACTGTGGGCCGAATGTTCCTTGCCGATCTCCATGTGTCTTGGCATTAATCTTCCCCTAGTTCTTGGGCCCAAAAGGTGCATACTCAAATCACAGGGCTTCTTTCTGAGTGGTGCGGAGGTCCCTCCTTCTCTGTTAGTTTCTCTCTCCTTTGGTCTCGTAAAATAAATGGTGGTAGAGGCCCCACCCGAGGGAACCCTGCCTTCCATTGCATCAGAGCTGTCACCTCAGGAAGGGTATCACACACCTCCTAGACCCCCATTAACGGCCTGATTGGTTGCATCTGACCCCATCTTGGGAGATGATTACCTCAGCATATACAACTGCCAAACTGAGAATCACAGGCTCACACGTGTTTTGGGGGGATTCGATGCAATCTATGTCAGAGGTGCACATGCTAGTATTTAGCAAAAGCAGATAATCTTTGTCATTCCCTTAAGGTATCCATTACATTTTATTTCAGCATTCTAATTTTCAACTTCAAGAATCCTTTCTGGATCTCTGACCACTACATTTATACAAGAACCTGGTTTTGTTTGATGGATACGACCAACAACGTCCCTAATTATTCTGTGCATAATACTCTTCATTGCCCGAAAAACATGCCAACACCAAACCTGTTGCCATCCATTTGATTCTGATGCCCAGCAAGCCTATAGGGTGAACCCAGGGGCTTCCTACATCGTTCTCCCCAAACTGATGACCTTAGGGTTAACAGTCCAGCTCTGAACCCCTGTGCCACCAGGCTGCCTTCTGTGCTCGAAGACCATAGTGTACAACCTAGAGAGCTTTTTACAAACATGGCGGAAGCCCTTTTACAATACAGGGACCTTCTGACTGCAACCCCACTCACCGCTCTGCGCAAGTTGGTCTGGCTCAGAACACGCCTACAGGATGGAGTGGAAATGCGCCCCCCCGGGGGGGGAGTGTTCCCAGACTGTAGCACTTTCTTTATTTTAACTAAAAGATCATCTTATCACAATCCACACATCAATTATATCAAAGCCTATTTGTATGTGTTGCCATCATTATTTTCTAGACATTTAACTTTCTATTGAGCCCTTGGTAATAGCCCCTCTTTTTTTCCTCTCTCCCCCCCCCCCACCACACTCATGACCCCTTGATAAATTATAAATTATTATTATTCTCATATCTTACACCGACCGCTGTCTCCCTTCCCCGTTTTCTGTTGTTCATCCCCCTGGAGGGAGGGCTTCAATCATTGCAATTGTTTTCCCCTCACCCCCCTCCTCTTTACAGGAGCAGATAGCCCCATCTTTTTCTCATGAAGTGGCTGGAGGTTTGGAACAGCCGACTTTCCAGTTAGTGGCCCAATGCTGACTTCAGGAATGTTAAAAAGTAGGAAAAAAGACTGGTAGCGTGGAGGAAATATGCTAGTGGAATTGTTTAACTCGGTTTCTTCTGATATCAACCCTTCACAGGGAGTTTTTCTCCACTCAAATGCCCGGCGACTTTCTTTTCTCGGTCCATGTTTATCAAGTCAGCTAGAAAGGCCACTCGCTGGTGCTGACTTTGCAGCACGGCAGAAGCACCCTGTGGTCCTAACTGCAGGCAGCCCACTCCAGGCTCATCGAGCGCTTCTCTGCAAAAGCAAACTTGAGGAGTCGGTTTGGGGGTTCTGAACTGATGCAATCACAAGAACTTGTCCAGAAAACATCACCTTGCCTCTCCCCACAGTAACCCGCCCACGAGAAGGACAAGTATTAGGACTTCCATCTAGCGCAGTAAGCAGAGCCTGCACTACTGCATAGAACTGGAATCTCCTTACAAGGGTCTTCACGGTTCAACCCCAGGGCCTTTGGGTCTCCTCTCCTTTCACTGGCAGTTGGCAAGGGCAATGAGGCCCATCAGGAGCTGAGTCGGCCACCTGGAGCCCAACTGTGGCTTTCTCCAGATCTCTTCCTGGTCCGCCTCATGGAGCCCGAGGCCATGACCTTCCAATGTGCCGGGTCCAGTATTTCCTCTTCTGGTCACACTTCTATGTCAGTGCCTCGAGTTCTGAAACCCTTCCCTGTGAGGTCAGGGGATCATGCCCAAGCTTTGGCCAAAAATAATAATAATAATAATAATAATGTTTGAATGGTTTACAAGATTTTAAAGGGTGGGAAAAACAGGGAAGTCAGAGGAGAGAGAATATGTACGTAATCGCTTCTCGGCCTTTTGGCTAAGTTCAAGTGTGGGGAATATGTATGTGCGGAATGTCTACTGCAGGTCAGACAATGTCATTTTCTGGTTCATCCTCATACGCTTAAGGCGTGGCCAGTGTGATTTTCATTGCACAGGGGTAAGTGGCTTCTCCCCTCCACACATGCCTGATGCCTCTTGTGAAACACTGCCGTCAGGGCAAGAGGAACAGGAAGCGTACACACCAGCACTGGGAACAACACAGAGACTCTCTGAAGGATCAGCCCAGTTCCCCTCCCCCACCAGTGCCACTGCAGCCTGACTTCCCTACTAAGCGATTTCAGGCATCTGTGATGTGCTCCAACAGAATGCAGGCACTTAATAAATGATTGATTATTCATTTTCTATTTTGAAGCCTGCTTGGGTGCATTTAGAATTTTAGTAAATGTGTGATTTCAACCACAGTGGTGTAGCAGTTAAATGTTGACCTGCTAACCATCGAGTCCACAGTTCAAAACCACCGGCCACTCCCACAAAGTAAGATGGGGTTTTCTACTCCTGTAAAGAGTCACGGCCTCAGAAACTCACGGGGGCAGTTCCACCTAGGATGGCTACGAGGTGACATCCCCTGGAGGGGCATGGTTTGGATAAGGAAATCTGCCAAATGCTGGCTGTCAAGGCCCGGGGAGAGAAGATGCCCAGAAAGCTTACTCGAGCTGTGCTTTGCCAGATACTTGTCTTTGTACTTCTTCTTCTTCCCAAAGGGGCTGCAGCTTGGAGCTTCACTTGGAGCGGACTGAGCAACACTTGCCACTCGCCTAGGAAGATAGAACGACAGCAATCAGAAGGTCACCCAGTCCTGGGACCGCAGCTCTGGGGCCTACTCTGTCTCGAACAGATCACCGTTTTCCTGACACCTTTGAAACCAAAGGCAGTCACCCACCCCACGGTCTCCATCTCCACGCCCATGCAGCAAACAGTAAGTCACACTATGGTGCCAAGCACAGTCAACACTCAAGACGTAGGTGCATGAAAGCTCTAGGGACCTTCGTCAGCTGATGGAGCCTGACTCCGAATGAGAGGGAAAAGCTGGGAGCTGGCATCCACGAACAGCCACAGGGCGTATTGGATGAAACAGGAAACCAGGACAACTGGAAGTTGTCAAAAATGAAGTGGAATGCTGGAAGATCAATACCCCAGGTAATAATAGTGCGCTAAAAGGGGTTGGTGTGACCATACAGAAAATTCAGAAGGCATGATAGCACATTCAGTGTCAGGAGGAACATCTCATGACCAGTTCTGAAGTACAATGCTGTCAGTGAAAGGATGATATCCAAACACCTACAAGGAAATCAGCTGAAATGACTATCACACAAAGTTATACACCGATCACTACTGCTAAAGATGAAGAAACTGCAGTTTGTTTGCTTCCAAATCTCTGCAGTCTGAAGCTGATCAAATATGCAATCAAAGTGCTTGGACAAATACTGATGACTGGAATGTGAAATTTAGGGGTGGTGGAGAAGGATCAACAGCTGGAAAATATGGCCTTAGTGACAGAAACAAGTCCGAGGCCCACATGATAAAATTTTGCAAGGCCACTGACCTAGTCATTGCAAACACCTTGTTTCAACATCAGTGGCAGCTATATGTGGACCTTGCCGGATACAAGGTACACGAAGCAAATCAACTACCTCTGTGGAAGGAGATGGTGGAGACGCTCAGTAACATGGGCCAACTGCATTTAGAGACCATCTGAAGAGCAGTTTTGATGCACTGGATACTAATGACAGAAGACCAGATGAGCTGTGGGGGAAACCGACTCGGTGGCACCTGAAAACAACGGTAATATCATGTGCAAGTAGATTTTTGCTGCATTAAAAAATGGTTTAGCTGGGCCTCCCACTCTCACCAGAGGGCAGTGATGCCCCCCCACCCCAAATGGTTTAGGCAGTACCAATGACAGCCAGAAATTCAGGCCAGAAACAGAAGAGGACCAAGAACAAGTGATCTCGTGGTTGAGATCAGATGGATCTGGGCTAAAAGCAGAGAATACCAGAAAGATGTCATCTGTGTCTTACTGACTATGCAAATAAAAGTTGCAATATGGATCATAACCAATTACAGATAAGACTGAACAGAATGGGAACTGCAGAACATTTCATTGTGCTCATGCAGAACATGGACATGGATCAAGAGGCAATTGTGCGAAGAGAACAAAGATGTCACTTTGAGGACTAAGGCAAGCCTGGCTTGAGTCAGTCTTTTCTAGACAATGACTAAAGAAGCTGAACAGCTGTATTTAAATGATGGCACTGGGGCAGAGCTGGGAATAGACCCCGGAATGCCAGAAAAAGAAACACATCTGTCTTGGAAGAAGCACAGTAAGAATGCTCCTTAGAAGCGAGCGTGAGGAGGCTTTGGCTCTCCTTCTTTGGACACACTATGAGGAGAAACCAGGCCCTGGAGAAGCGCATTATGCTTGGTAATGTCGAGGGGCAGCAAAGGAGGAGAAGGCCCTCCATGAGATGGGTGGACACAGTGATTGCATCAATGGGCTCATGCATAGCCATGATTCTTGAGGATGATGTAGGACTGGGCAACATGTCACTTCAAGTGCATAATCAACACCAACAATGAGAGTCATGGCAGGGGCTCTGGGTTATGGCAGACACTTGAATGTTTCCCATAGCACTGTTTTTATAAGCTGTGTTCAAAATCACACCAGTTTCTGTGGCATTTTGCTTGAGCCTGAAACAAAATTTCATAGCCACACGCTTTTCTCTTAAATCAGCCATCATAAAACACAAGATTCAAGTGAAACTGCTTTCACAAAAAAGTGCACTGTGGTCAGAGAAACTTCCCAGGTGACACCAGTGGGTGCACTAACTCAGAGCGAGTTGCTAAATGCTTGCCTAGTGGGAAAAATGTGTACTACAAAACCTCCGCCCAGCAGAGTGTCTTTTTTTTTGGGGGGGGGGTACCCCCTTATATGTTACCCATGTGTGTGCTGTCCATTTAGGAAAACCAGAAGCACTTCTTCGTGCTGCTGATTTCTGTATGTGTACAGGAAGGGCTTTTTTTTTTTTAATTGGATCAGCCTATTAGCACACAAACATGCAAACTCATTTCTCCTGTTTAAAAAAACCAACTCCATCAAATCACTACTTACTGACACCGATTTGCCCGGTGGCTAGTACATATTTCTCCCCTCCCTTTAGAGAAAATCTCCCAAAAAAGGCTATCTGTACTAGGTGTCTCTTGAACCTGCCTGGCCAGCCTGGCCTCTGCCCAGCTCACACGATGTGTTCTAGATCCTCACTGGACCTTGAATGTCTTCCCTGAATGGCTGCTCAGGGGTATGTGCCCATGTGTACACACACAGATCCTTTCCTCTCCCATCCTCTCTGGCTCTCTCAGCCCCTCCTCCCTCATCTCAGGATGCGGAGGCCCAGATGCTAACTCCCATGTCCCTTATGCTAGCAAAGTGAGGTGGAGAAAGAGAAGCCACACACGAGATGACAGAATCATGAGACGACGTGACTTTTGAGTAACACTAAAAAGTTAGAGTTCTGGCACAGCAGCTCACCATTCCTGCAGCTCAGGAGAGGGGATCAGCCCCGCCGATTCCTTGGAGGAGCCTTCCACCCGACCCTGCCACCAATTGCTGTCATCCTTGTTGATGATCTGGATGATGTCCCCCGTCACAAACTTCAGTCCCGCTTCCTTGCAAGGGATCAGATTGTCCTTTTGGGGGTCGTAGTCAAACTGCGCTCTCATAAACATCTGAGGAAGAAGGCAAGCAGGGGTGAAACTGCTGCTGCAGGTGACAGGATTCAAGGACAGATCATTGCCTCCAATGTGCTCAGAGTCCCTGGCCGCAGAATGAGAATGCTCCCAGGCAGCACCATCTTAGTCTCAGCGGGAGGTAGGGGGGTTAGTTGTGACACGGGCTTCACCTGACTACACTCAAGAAGTGACTGCACGTGAGAATGGTGATGGCTAAGGGCCTAAGGCAGGTCTTCATGCTCAACAAGTCTCCGAGAGAGCTGGCGGGAGGTGGGAGTAGAATCCAGGCCTAGGAGCACACCTCTCCTAACACATGGGGTATTCAGGAGTGATAACAGGCAATAGCACGTTAAGTAAACTCTGGAGCTCTTTCCTAGGAGACTGGATGACAATATGAATATGTAACCTATCGGATCAGGTTGCAGTTTGAGGTACTGTGATGGATGAGACACCCATTTGAAAAGCACGAGAACCAGCAGAACATGCTAGGGATGCATGCTGCAATCACTTGAGCTTTCCCATGAGTTCATGGAGATGCCATCTTTAAGGAAATCAGCGTTTTACAAATGAAACACTTGTTTTCTTTAAGAAAGGAGATGATGATGTTGACGCTGAAGTTGGCTGCAGTTGACTATCCACATCCACTTTCAAGGGGCCAGTTTATCTAATTAAGAGGCTGGATGGCTAAGGTCAGAAACAACAGCCAGTAGCATAGACATCTCCAGTGGTGCAGCTGACACAAGTGAGTGAAAATTAAAGTTGAGCAAGCTTTCTATCTGAGGGTCAGGGAAGCTCCCAAGTGTACTCTGACTCAGTTGGGAGTGATCCTTCACAGAGTTCATCGCGCTTGCCATCCTGCCGAGTCTACAGCAGCCCATCTTGGGGGTGGGGTGGGGATGGGAAAATCTCACTACCAGCAACAGAGGAGAGCCAGAAGTGGAACACATCTCTCGGACTCTCAGATCCAGAGAGGCCTACCTGTGGACACGAGAGAGTTCGACAGAGCTGTCCTGACTGACCAGTTGCATTCTGAGCATTTCTCACCTGTCAACTTCCCTCCTGAAACTCCAGCCAGTGAGCACTGTCTGGGTTCTCTGTGGCCAATGCAAGGAATCCCAGAACCAAGGGAAAAGGTCGAGTGTGGAGAAGGCAAAGTGTCCCGGGAGGGGAGCAATAGCTGCAGTGGGAACCGGGTTAAAAGGGATTGGGGTGGGGGTGGGGTGTTTCACATTTGCCTTGAGAGCCCGAGGTAAAATGTGACATCTCCCCTCCTGCTTTTCCCCAAAAGGTCAGGACACTTTTTTTGGGGGGGGGAACTCAAGGGGATTTGCTTATTGTCTTTCTAGAATGAGAATATCTATGTTTGCAAAAGGTAGCCAAAGCTTTAGCAGAAAGATGCCCGGGTGCCATTCTCTGCCAAGATGATGCTTTTGCTCAGTGCTCTCGTCACACAAGCGCAATTCTCTGAGTTTCTGATGGGAAATCATTAGGCATCCCCCTAAGAATCCTAATTTGGCTCCATCGGACTTTTTCCCATCATCTTAACAAAGATTCAGAGGGGATCTATGAGTCAAGCCTTGGCTCCTTCAAGCACTGGAACCCTCCATTCTTTTTGTTTTTTTTTTTTTTTGCATCACTGCCCTCTGGTGGCTGTGGGAGCTACCCAACCTTGCTCCCTGACAACTGCTGCTGGATTTGAACCGCCAAGCCAATGGGCCGCAGTCCCACACTTAACCACTACACCACCGGGGCTCAGCCCCCATTCTTGTGGGATAGACTAAATAATAGCTGGCAGTATCATGTATACAAGTGTCGGGATGCTGAGAAATTTTTTCCTTTTTAGTTTTATCTTCTAATTCAATATTGTCCAAGAAGTCTTTGAAGACACCGTCACCCCCCGCCCCTTGGGCAGAGTTCAGAAATAGACCTTCTATGGCGGTCATGTACTTGATTTCAAGTTCATGATCGGGAGTGTAGGGGTGGCTGGAATCTAGCCTGTCAATCTGGAGATAGCCAATGAGACCTCTGTGTGGGCATGGCTTTCTCTGAAAATTCTGGGAAATCTCGTGATATTTTCCCCATGGAGGTGAGAGACTAGAGACTTAGTTCCTGGGAGACACTCGACTGCCACGACAAGATGACAGCATAGACCCTGAGTCCTAGGAACTGCAGGGTCTGGAGGAGAAGCCACATGGGCTTACCCTGATGGGACCAGACCTCTGAAGCTGGAAAGCCACAGAGAGACCCCTGCCAGCGCTGAGATGCTGTTACCGCCAATGGATACTGCTGATGGACCCAGAGCCCTGGAAACGAGGAGCCATGGGGAGACCCCTGCCAGCGCCGGATGCTTCTCCTGCCGCTAGCTACACAAGACTCTGCACCCACTGCTCTGTGATTGTCCTGGTGTCATTGTATGTGCTTCGTGAGTCGGAAGGAGACTTTATAGACTGGTATAGGACATATAGGCTAATATTGGACTTGGATTGGACTGTGTTGGGCTGCTTTCTCAATGTTCCAATCCTCTTGTATATAAACTGCTCCCTTATATCCATATGCATGGTTGTGAATTTGTTTCTCTAGTCTACCCAGACTAATACACCTTTCTATATGGTTTATGACAGATGAGGTTATTTCAATAAATGATGCTGAGTTCATGGCTATTGATATGGAAAAAGGGGTGATTTTTGACCTCTTATCTTCCTCCATACACAATAACCCACTGCAGGTGGGTTGTAGATTCAAATTTGAAAATAGCTTCTTGAACTTGTGATAAGTGAAATATTTTAAAACAAGACATAGAAAGCATTCATCATTTTAAAAAGTATAAAGGATTTCACATAAACGAACAGCTCATACTCACTAAAACTAGTACAAACACAACAACCCCAAACACCCAGAATAGGAACCATATAGGAAAGGATACCGATATAGACATTTCAAATATAAAAATTGCATAGATCAGATCAATAAAATCACAAAATCAAAAACCAAGACCTCCCCACTAGGGTGCAAGGCATGCGCTGATGAAGTGCTTAGCTGCTAACTATCGGGGGGCGGTTCAAACCCACAGGCAGTTCCCCAGGAGAAAGAAAAGTCCTGGAGCCGATTCTGGCCACACCCCCAACACAGCTCAGAGGGAGGCAATCAGACAACTCTCAGTGTTCTGGAGACAACTGGCAGGAGCTCTTGCCCAGCACAACTGGGAGAGGAACTGGTTGGTCTCCGGAAATTCCTCTCCCAGGTGTCTGGGGTTTGTTGCCGGCGATTCCAACTCAAGGAAGCTGTCCAACAACTTGGTCGGGTTTTCTTGGCTGCTGCCTTGGGATCCGTGTCCCTCCTAGTCAGCGTGGAGCATAGCCATTTGCGTCACCCAAGGACCTTTCCAGAGTCCTGGTGGGGTGGCGGGTACCATGCTGGACTGTCAGCTGAAGGGCAGTCGTTCAAAGCCTGGGACGAGAAGGCTTGTAGCCCCCTGAAAGATCAGCAGCCAAAGCAGCAGGTCTGCTCTGTGCAGCAGGGTCATGACACGTCACTGACAGTGAGGGAGGGACCAACAGAAATGTGTGCCAGAGACCTGACGTCCATCAACAGCAGAATTGGTGAGTCCACGGCGACATGGACTCAAGAATAACAGTGACAGAAATGAGGCACCAAGGAATTCACTGAGGTGCTGTTCAGTGACACAGGGGTGTTCCGTTTGCAAGAAGGCATCTATTTTACACTTCTGGCAAGGATTGCTGCATGGACACTCACAGCTGCCCCCCCCCCCCCCCCCCCCCAACACACACAGCTGTCAATGAAAAGTTTCCTTGAAAAGAAAATGATGCCATTGCACTATAAGTAACTGTAAAGAACCCGTGATGGATACGTCACAGTTTGCTTTGGGAAAACAACCTTCTTCTTTCTCTGTTTGGCCAGGTTCCGCCAGGCATACATCTGCGTGGGTACAGCTCTCTTCCCCCAAGTGATGGATGCCCCCACTTGCCAGCACCCTCATTTACACACAGCGGACCTCAGTGAATTCTGAGTAGGTGTTCACAAATGTTTCTGTGAGCATGATTAATCACTGGACCGTGTCACTGTTGTCAAGTTTTTGCCAATTAGCTTGGTGAGAATCGTTATCTCCAACGTTTTGACTTGCATTTCTGCTGAGTGGGAGCAAGCCACACGGCCATCGTGGGCAAGGAGGTGGGCTGCTAACTGCAGGGTCAGTAGATCAAATCACCAGCCCACCCCACGGGAGAGAGGAGGCTGTCTACTCCCAAAGAACATCACGGCGTGGGAGGCCACAGGGGCAGGTCTACCCTGTCCTGCGGGATGGCTAGGAGTTGAACCCCCTCATTGACGTGAGGTGTGGTTTTGTTTGTGATGACTGCTGAGATGACTTGTTCCCATATGCAATGAAGGCTTGCATTTTTCCATCTGTGAAGGAGGGCTGCATTTGCTTGGCCTGTTTTTCTGGGAGCTGTACTGCCTCTTCAACCTCTGTCGACTGCTTAGTCCTTTCGTCTCATGCGTTGTTTCTGAGCAGATCTAACACCATGATCACACCCTAACCGATTCTCTACTGTCCGGATGGGCTCCTGCCGCAAGGCAAATGGATCAAGCAATCTATATTTCCCAATTTACATTTAAGATGTGTCTACAGGGCACGAAGAAGAAATACAGTGTAACATCCCGGTTTTTCACAAACATCTAGTGACTAAGGATAATTTGAACTCAGATTTGCATCTGTTTCAATCAAATCTCAAAGACCTATGCTTCGTCACTGGACCCAAATCCAGCCAACAGCACCACTTACCTGTAGTACAGGAAGCCTATTTTGCTGGTTGGGAATCACTTTCAATGAAATTATTCCTTTGGTTTCTTTCTATTGAAAAAAAATAAACAAAATTGTAAGAAACACTACGATTAATTTATGTGTACAAGGGTCAGTAAAAAAGTACTGCTACTAAAGGTGCCGAAGGGAAGAGGTATCAGAAGTTCAAAAACAAGCAACCAAATCGATGTGGTGGGACGTGCATGTAGTCGAGACCCAAAACCCACCTGTAAGATCATTGGACAATCCCTCTCAGAAGGGCTACATGCAAGGGATAATCAAGCCAGGGGGCAGTACAGCACTGACAAACCACAAAACTATCATCTAGCTCCTTAATATTTCCTCCCCTTACTATTATGCTTTTTATTTGTTTTACCTCATTGATCATGTCAGATTTATGTATGTTCATACATGAAAGCCAAGATAGATAACTCTTCTGAAAGAGTAACAGGAGCAACAGGGAAAGGGTGGGGGTAGGGAGCTGATAGCATTAATGACTGTATAACCCTGCTAGATAGGATCAAACTAGAGAATTATAATGTAATGTGACCTGACAAAATAAAATAATAATTTATAAATTATCAAGGGTTCATGGGGAGGGGGTTGAGAGGGAGGGGGCGGAAATGAGAACCTGATACCAAAGACTCAAGTAGAAAGAAAATGTTTTGAGAATGATGATGACAACAAATGTGCAAATGTGCTTGGCACAATGGGTGGATGGATGGATTGCGATAAAAGTTGTACGAGCACCCAGTAAAATGATTTAAAAAAATGAAATAAGTTTTAAAAGATAAAGAGAGAATTATAATGTAAATGGATATACTGGATTGTGTAAGATATGACAAAAAAGGGGTTCCTGGGGGGGGCAGGGTGGGAGAGGGAGGGGAAAGAGGAACTGATATTAAGGAGTTCAAGCAAAAAATATTTTGAAATGGACTGTGGTAGCAATTGTACAATACTCCTTGATGGGACTGAATCATGGAATGTTATGATGTCTGTAAAAGCTCCCAATACAATGATTAAAAATATTTTTTAAAAGCATTGCTAAAAGAAAAAGCATTGCTACAAGGGTTCATGGGTTTCTTCCCCAAAAAAAATCAGAGGCTGGCTGCAGACCCATTCTCTGAGGGGTGGTGATCTGCTGGTGGTGAAATTCAAGACCGAAGTCAGTTCAGAAGGTTATGGTGGCTGTTTTCTTGGGATTCCCAAAGGTTAGTGTTGACATATTTTCCTGAAGGACACACAGTTTATTGGGAAGAAACTTGGAGAAAATAGAAAATGACCCTGTCGAGAGAAAGATCAGGACAGTGGCACAGTGGCTGTCCACCTCGATGCACCTGCTCCTTCTTCAAGGGTGGCCAGAGTTGCCTTCTGGTCACTTCACTGGGAAGGAACCCTTTTCTCACCACCCAACAGTTCTAAGCTTGCCTCTTTACACTTCTCTTTTAATACCCAAAGTCAAAGAATGTTTAAAAGGAACAAAATTGGAATCCCAGGAGGATGCCAAGTCTGCCATGTTGTTGCAGTCTGAATCAAATGGTATGAATTCTGGGAACCGCCTTCAGATGTGTTGTGATTTTTGTATGATGGTATATGGTTGCCTTCCCTGCTTTCATTTCACTGCAAAATGAGTAAGGCGAGGAAGGGTGTCCACAGAAGAAGAAAAAATACATCTCCTCAGAGCCATTGTGTGCCTTTCAATTCATCATGACCTTAGCAGATAAAGAACAGCCCCTGTGGACTTCTACGATTGTAAATCTTTAAAATAGAAAAGCTCATTTTTCTCCCAGATAAGAGTGGTTTCAAACTGCTGACCTTTGTGCCTCGTAGCTCAATGAGACACAGACTGCGGGGGTTCTTTCCCCCCTGGTGGGCCTGGGGAAGAGAGGGTGGAGGGAAATGTCGGTGGAATTACATGATTTCAGTGTGTTTGTCACCAGGGTTAATGGTGATTGTCGCATTGTAATTGTAGAAGGTGTAACTATAAGTGGGGAGAAGCTACATTTTTTTAATGTTCACGTATAAAAGAGATAATGGCTAAAAGAGCCAGAGGGTGGTCTATGAAGTGAAAAGTCTGAATATGGCTCTTCTACACATACTCCTTTTGTAATGGATTATAAATTCTCTATCCTACGTCTGTGCTTATTATCCCATTTGGGAGGGAGTCCCCTGTTATGCTAACGGGCAGGGTTAAAATGGGACATGTTTTGAGTTCCTATCATACTAAAGAATGTGGATCAAGTCACCGCCCTTTGCTTCCTTGGGGGCCGGGGGTGGTGGTGGTGGTGGTGGTGGTTAGGGTCCCCTGAAAGACAAAAACCACCCTGCCATCAAGGCCATTCCTCTGTGTACAAGAGTCCTCTCCCGAGCTGGGAGACAGAATCTCTGGACCACCAAAGAAGAAGAGCAAGGAGAGCATGTGCTGGATCTGAGAGTGGTGAAGGCTGAGTCCAGGGGCACTGAAGACCAAGGGACGGGGCAGAGGGGCTACTGCGCCAAGGCGAGACAGTGAGGTGGAGAGGCAAGTGGGCTTCCTCGTCCACGGAGGCAACAGCCAGGGGAACACATGGCTAAGAGCCTGAGGCGTAGGCGAGAAAGGCTCGGCTGGCTGAGGAGAGGCACTGCTGTGGACCAGTGCCCGCACCATTCCTTTTTACTGACCCTGACTTGTAGTGACCTCTTAACTTCCCTAAAACAGCCCCATTAGTGCAGCTATCATGTGTGTGTGCTTTGTGACCACTGCCATGGGTTCTAGGACACAACAGAGAAGTAGAACACCACAGCGGTAACGGAGGGGGGAGTCGTTTCTGAAAGGGGTCAGAGGATGGCAGATGGAGGCATGCCTGACCTCTGCCTAATGGCAATTGGGCTTGGGTTGGTGTGGACATGGATTCTTTTCCTTTACGTACTAAAGAAGGTCAGAGAGTCTCCAAGCCTTTTTCATACATTATAGCACCTTGGTGCTTGACAATTTGGTGTCTGGGTTATGTGTCCCATTTTTTATGTTTACTAAATGAAAAAAGAATTCTCATTACTGTCACAGAACAAATAAGTCTTAGCACGGGGAAGGCAGAAATATTTTGACAGAAAAGTTGGTACACCGGTAGCAATGTAGCCCAACACTTCACAGACACAAATAGAAGATATAATCCAATGTAGCAAAAACCTACCATTGCCTTCTGGAGTTGATCAACTGAGTGATTCGTCACATTTGTACCATTGATCTCGAGGATTTCATCCCCCACGTGAAGAGAGCCTGCCACAGAAAAATATTAATTCACAAGGCGTCATTCTCACCAGAAATGCCATAGCAGGGAAATCAGCATGTGCTTCCTCACCGTGACAGGTCCCCTGCCATTGAGCTGATTCCCATGCCTGATGAGACCTTGTCTCGGGTTTCTGGGCCTATGAATCTTTACGGGAGCAGACAGACTCCACTTTCTTCCCTGAGAGAGGCTAGAGACTTGGAACTATGAACCTTGCACTTAGCAGCCCAATGTTTAAGCCACAGTGCCCTCCATGCTCCTTTCCCATCAACGGCCAGGGCTGGCATGGAGGAATTGCTCAGAGGCTAACTAATTGGGAAACTCTTGGTATAATAGTGATATCTACCACCTACAAGGGTAGTTGGCCTGTGAAAACTGGATTTAAGTGCTCATAGGGAAGCCACTGTCTTTGTAACTAAGCCCCACCAAATGATTAGGCAGAAATTTGCAAAAATGAGGGGTTTGGGGCCCACGAAGGGAACTAAAATAGCATGCTAATAATATAAGCTCACATAAGTTCCATGACAACCATGGGGGGGATTCATGGAAATAGGGTGGCTGGAACACTAACATGGGGATTGGTCAGTTTCGTCATCTCACGAGGCTTAAAATGAGCCATTCCAGATACAGAAAGGGAGCAGTATTTCACTACCATTTACAAAGAGAGCCAGGAGGGGAGCAGCTCCTTGGACCCTGAGATCCCTATGTTGAATGAGCCTCCTTAATCCAAGAGATGAAAATCTGTGACTGCACAGAAATGGTTGAGAAGCAGTGAGGGCCTTTGTACTGGAGGCTTGCTTTCAGAGTTGGGTGCTGGGGCACTTGTCTACTGTGCTCGCTTGGCCAGTCCACAGAGTGAGAGCTGAGACCTTCAGGCTAGGGCTTACTGGTGCTATTTAGCAGGTTGTAGAAGACTGTTCCTAAACAGGGCAGAGGTTAATGTGCCAAGTGGCTGAAGCCTTAAAGAGACATGCCTATAATATAGGTATGGCTGAAAAGAGGTTGGCCAAACTGAAGAACTGAATCCGGAGAGTTTCTGATCCTGAACCTAGTAACCGAATAAATTCCATGATGGTAAGTAGCGTCTGGACATTCTGCGAAGCCACTGCAGTAGATGATCAAACCCAGAGAGTGAGGGTCACAATGGGTACAGAAAGTTGGGAGCATGCCTGATTGCCACCTTCCAGGAATAGATCTTGAGCGAATGGTGAATTTGAGACTCTTCCCCGCCAGGGAGCCCCAAACCCATAACCCTCCAGTCATGGCCACCTCACAATGATGTGACAGGGCAGAGAAGAACTGCTCCTCAGGGTTTCCAAGGCTGCAAATCTGACAGAAGCAGACTGCCACATATCACTCTAAGCGCTGCACCCCCAGGGTTCCTTCCACCCCACTGAACAGGGCGCGAGCGGCTCGGCTGCACAGGAGCCCCTGCCAGGTACCTTGTCTGTGAATCATGCCTCCATGCAGGATTCTGGCCACTGTGCAGGACTGCTTTTCGTTCAGCTTCAGAGTGATCCCCTGAAGTAAAGACCAGGGAAGAGTAAGTGTAAGCGTAAGCTCTTCCCCAAGTATATTTGATATGTCTTTCTGCTTTGCTTTGCTTTTAGGAGAAAACAAGCTTTCATTCGGCCGATGGGTCAAAGGGAAAAGAGGGCTGGGAAGCAGTCTAACGCACTGTCCCCAATCTGTTTGACCAAGCCCTTCTTTGACACACCTGAAGGCAATTTCTCATCCACCCGAGAGACTAGGTGGGGAGGGGGAGACACTAACACTTGACTGCTTCCCAAGCTCCCTGCCAACAGCCTATGTCATTGCCTCTTAGGCCCACTGATTTGGGTTCAGGAAAAAGCATGGGGTTACCATGGGTTCCTCGGAGACCTTCTCAAACTGGATGATGCGCACTTTCCGCATTTCCTGTCCCTTGGCAGGGCTGTTGGGGGCAGCGGACCCATTGGAGCACATATCCTCGGTCACAGCATTCAGCTGGTGCACCGCCGTCTGTCAAGACAAACAACAACGATGTCTGGCACAGGAAAGAAGGGCAGGAATCCACAGAGCTTTCATCCGTTTGCCACCCAATGTCCAATGCTCTTTTCTTTTTCCATGCTTTTGACAGGTGTCCAACTGCCTTTGTCACCACTGTTCGGCATATACACTGCACAACACCT
This sequence comes from Nesogale talazaci, assembly GCA_004026705.1. Lineage (NCBI taxonomy): Eukaryota > Metazoa > Chordata > Mammalia > Afrosoricida > Tenrecidae > Nesogale > Nesogale talazaci. The sequence goes on along the minus strand of PVJH01015970.1, from coordinate 17,738 downwards.
AGCAATCCAACAGTTTCTACGGATACCACTTGGTGACACTGATCAGAAAGTGGGGGTGGGGGTGAGGAGCTGAACGAAGCTCCATTGTATTGGTTAATCTAGCTACCGTTTGGTTGTAAGATGACTTCAGGGCATAGTTGTGGTTTAAAGTTTAAAGAAGATCTCAGGGCAGTCCACTCCGAGACTCACTCAGCCACCAGAAAGCCTGGCGAAATTTGACTTTTTACTCCCCCCTTCTGATTAGTATCCTTTCCAAATAAGCAGCAATGGGTGCCAGGCACCATCCAAAGCTTCTAGTCTTAGGACAAAGGGAGTATTTTGTTCCTGGAGGCAGTGAGTCACACATCTTCTTTCCTCCTCCTATGCCTGACTCTCGGTCTTTCCTGAACTCAGGGAGCAAGGCCACAAACCTGGAAGGGGTAGCACTTACTGCATTCTTAAGCCAATTTGTGAAACCATGACCCTAAACTAAAGAAGTAAACCCCAGGGGATGGCTGGCTATACAGAAGCAGCCCCTGCAGGCAATTTTGTGGTTATCTGGTCAGTGTTGTAAATTTATTAGACAATTTTTGCCAATTTAACTTTCTCAGGTGTACAGTTTATTGACAGCATTTATAAAAATGGGCTGGGCAACTCTGCCCTTAATCAATATGATAGCAGTCATCATTCCTTGTAATGAAACTTTCCTTCATGCCCCACATACCAACTATTCAAACAAAGTGAATTTTCTCAATCACTATGGTTGCTGGTACAGAGATCCCGGTTCTCAGGGGAGACAGTGGTTCCAGCTCACAGTGGCAGACTGAATACTGAGACTCTCCTCTCCTTCCTAGAATAAGGGATATGTGAGGCATAAAAGGCACAAAAGGAAGAAAAAATCAGAAGTAGGCAGCAGAAGGAAAATATTGGAGAGAGTCATCAGAGGCGGAGTGATTCCCATAACTTTCTAGAAGACAGAATGTACACAGAGGACAGGAAGCAGGAAGAAAGGTCAGGTCAGTGCATCTGGCCCAGGACTTCCCCCGCAACATCTGTTGATGTGTCACTGGCCACAACTGTCACACAGAACCATGCCAACCAACAAAAGGGGCACCTGCCATCCCACACAAAACCAGAGACCTGGGAGGGAGGGAGGGAGGGAAGGAGGAAAGAAGGGAGAGAAAAGGAAGAGAAGGTGTTGGGAAGGCCATTTTCTGGTTTTCACGATTTTGGAATGCCCCTAAAGACAAATAGTCAAGTGTAGGTAAAGAGCAGATTGTAGATGCGAGCACAGTGCACATCCAGAGAACGAAGGACGGGACCACTGCACTTGTCACCTTAGTGGTGGGGCTGTCAGAGCTACCATGTGTAGTGGACGAAAAATCAGTGAAGAAGGAAGCTCAGTGCTTCAAGGGCAGGGATCTGAGAAGCGCGAGCCTGGCAGGGCCGGCTGCCCTGCAGATGGCCACAGGCTCGCCCTGGTATGGAGGCTACGTGCCGGCTGCCAAGTGATGCTGCTGCACCTGGGTGCTCTTCGTTGCCACCGACGGCTTCTCATGGGGCCTGGTCGTTTCCACTAAATTCACCTCTGGACAAGGTGCCTTGCTTACAAACCCAGTACAGAAGTGCTAAAAAGAAGAATGGAAGTGTGGAGGCTCTGTCTACCCGGGTTGAAGATACAGAACGTGGGAAGGCTGACAGGGCTGTTTGAGACATAATAAAACTGTCTGTCGATCGAGGAAGCAGAAAAGAGGACCCAGAAATGGGCCCACAAGACAAAAAGCCAAGGAATTGTTTTTTTCAAGCCTTAGGGTCTCTCACCTCACCGACAAATCAAGTCCACACATGCAAATTACACAGGAAACAGAAAACTATAAACCTTTTAGGGGAAAACCAGGAATTCCTCAGGTAAAGGGGCTAGGTAAAGAGAATGTGGACTAGCAGGGGCAGGGGCTGGGGACCACTAGGCTCAGCAGCGGCTAGCCCTGAGAAAGACCAGCTGGGAGGAAGAGCAAACTGCCCGCAGAAACCAGTTTATCAGCTTCAAAACTCCCCAGGAACCTTCACAACTAAAATAACGACGACGCTATTAGAAAACGGACAAGATATGAGTGCATCTGCCACCAAGAGAGACCTACACCATGCTCCGACGCACGGGGTCTGCTACACACACGCTGTACCGGCAACACTCAAACAAGGACGAACGGCAAATGCGGCCCAGGAGGCAGGGAAACTCGCTCTCTTGCATGCTGCGGGCCGGAAGGACCCGCTGGAGAGCCGGCTGGCCTCTTCTTTTCAAAGCTAGACAAGCGGCCATAAGACACACAGAAAAGTGGCGAGCTTGGCACATCGCCACTTTCGGTCGAACAGCCCTGAACTGGAAACAGCCCTGAACCCTGCTCCGCCATAAAAAGGAAGAGAAAACAGGGCACAATCCAAAAACTATTGACAGACCACCTGAATCAGCCTCCAGGAAACTTGGCTGAGTGGGAAAAGTAGCCAAAGCCATGCATACCTGTGTCATGTATGGATGTCTATGTAGATGAGCTGATTCTATTTAGGTTTCATTTTTAAAATGGCACGGTTAGAGAGAGAGAGAAAATAAATTTGGTGCTGCCAAGAGTTAGGGAGGCTTGGGCGGGAATGTTGAAATGTACACAGGAACTGCAAGAAAACATCCTTCTGACATCGTGCGATCACTGCACTCATTTACAGTTTTGAGCTTATTTACATAAGAAAATGAATGAAATGGCTGGCATGTCACCCCAAAGCTGTAAACAAGAGTGAACTTTGTACCAGAAGCTCGGTATACACAACTGACTGTCGACAGCATTGGTTTGAAGGCAGTAGATTCCCAATATTTTGGAATGGGACTGTTAGCGTGACCACACAGTCCTTTCAGTCACTGCTGCTGGTGGCCTGGGGCCCGGTGGTTGAAGCTCCAAAAGAACTATTTGAAGTGGTGTAAAACAGTGATGAGCTCAAATCGATTTCTGGCCTTCAGTATAAAATCAAAGTCAGGACTTGGCCTAAAAATCTCTACTTTACACGTTGGTTAGTGTAAGACATGAAAAAATAATGACTTATAAATCATCAGGGCGGGGAGGGGCGGGGGGCAAAATGAGGAGCTGATAGCAGTGGCTCAAGCCAAAAGCAAATGTTTTGAGAATGATGAGGGAAACAAATGTACAAATGTGCTTGGCACCATGGTTGTATGTATGGAGTGTGAGAAGATCTGTACGAGCCACCAATAAAATGATTTTTTAACCCCCCAAAACACAAACCAAAAAAAATAAAAACAAAGAACAAAAACCCACTCTACTTTTGGTATTCATGCTGCTGATAAAGTGCAACAGTGAACCCAGATGTGGATTTTGTGTTTTGGTCCACATAGTAATGTACAACTGGTCACAAAGTCTAAAAACAGAGCATATATTAGTTTAGCACATGTCCTAATGAACTATCCCAAACGCACCAATTTACCTTTCCTTCTACTGAGTCACCCTGACTTGCAGACTCAAAGGAATGACAGACAAGCCCACAGCATAGATACTGTTTGACCTTTGAAAGGGGAGAGAAATCTCCATGCAATATTATCATGCATTTATAGTGTACCTAGGAAGATAAACTGGTACTCTGGCCTCATATTCTTCTTATTCAGCTATATTACCAAGATGACTTTTAACATGTCAGCCTTTAAATGAAGGACTCAGCAAAGCTATCCCGAGGCGGAACAAACCCCAGCCAGAAAAGTTCAAGAGCTGCTCTCCCAGAGGTTGGCCTCTCAAATGTGCTTACCCAGGCAGACCTTCCCCTCCGGATGACTAAGAATCACTATCAGCCTTACCCAGAAGCTGCAAATGATGACGAAGACAAACTGAAACTCGCAACTTGGCAACAGAGACCCAGTCCACACTAGGAGAGGTTCCCAAGGTAAAGTGTACTCATTGACCCCAAAGGGGGCCTCCAGCTGCCCTCAGCACACACAAGGGGTTTCAAGCAAAGTACAGGAAAATGAAATGCAAAGAAAACTTTTCCATGAATGTCTTGAAGGGTCGCCTCCCAACAAAATGCATTTAAACCTTGGGTCTGGCTGCAGGCAAGTTCTCTAGGGCACACACATGACTTAGTCTTATTAGGGGGGGCTTCAAAAAGGGAAGGGACCCAATCCAAACTGCGGGTTCCGGGGGGTTCTTTTGGGCCAATTCAATTCAGGACAAAAAGGCCAGCTCAGAAAGTTACAGCAACAGATTCCAAATGGATGATCTTTTTCCTTCTCTCCAAAGGACAAAAGTCAATTGCAGAGACTTGTTAGGACAAAGTTCTGTTTTGCTTTTTCCCCAAAAAAACATTTTTCTACTGCATCACTGCCCAGGTGGGAGTAGGAAGCCCAGTCTTGCTCCTGGAGAACTGCTGCTGGATTTGAACCATCAACCCTGTGGGCCGCAGTCCCACACACAACCACTGCACCACCAGGGCTCAGCTCTCCCCAAAGCCACTTTATTGGGAATTAATAAAGACATCATGTCGTTCCATCGTTCAATCACATCAAGCAGTATTGTAGAATTGCTACCAAATCAGTTTTCAGAACAGAAAACTGCACAATTGAGACAAAGGCCAGGGCTGTCCCACGAAGGAACCCAGGGTCGTCATCATCCTAAGAAAGCTTATCCACCCCACAGCCCTGTTTCTCAGGTTCCCGACTCAGAGGACATGGAAGAGGAAAATGACCAGAGCCCACTGGGCATGCCCAAACTGATCTTCGGATGTGATGTAAATTGATGAGCAAAGAATTCTTCTGGAAAGAACTAGAGAGATGGATATACCATCTTCAGAAACAATAACCAGAAAATGAATAACCAAGTTAATGCTTTGGCTGTGGAGTCCAAAGGGTGGGAAAGACCAGGGTAGAAGATCTCAGTCCCCAAGTCAAGTTGAAGAACACCTCAGACTAGGCATTCAGAGTCCCCACCATGGCTGCTGGCTACTTTCTTCAAAACAGGCCCAATATTTCTCGGAATGGTGAGGGGGTGCCATCTGCGCGGAGCGAAGGTTTGGAATTCAGACAAGTTTTATCTGATGAAGTTGCCATGTGGTCTTTGAGCCGAAGAGCTGGGCTCGGTCAACGGGGCAGGGATTGGCTTTTGACTCAGAAGAGCAAGCTAGCTTAGCGGGTCTGTCATCCGTGCCCAGCTACCCGGTTTCCTTCCACAGCCCTGGGGGGGGGGGGGGGCGCGGGGGCGCCTGTCAGTTTTACTGCTGGCTTTGCCTCCTGCCCCCCCCCAGAGAAGGCCTGGGGGTGGAATGGGGTATTGGTCAGCTGTTTGAAACCCCCAGCCAGAGAGCCAGAGTTGCAGCCTCAGAAGCCCACAGGGCACCGCTTCCCTGCCCTGGGGTGGCTGAGTCAGCCCCAGCGGAGGACAGGGAGTTGTTGCTCTCCCAGCTGGGCTGTGGATCCCACCCAGAGACCTCTGTCAACTTGATTCACCCAGGGACTCTTACTCCGAGAGGAGCTGGCTCAATCATTCTTGACAGCTTAAATGACAGCCAGGTGCCTGGCATTGCGAGTCATCACCATGCTTAACAAGAAAGATCTGGGGGACAAGTGCCACCATGCTGTCCTCTCAAAGCCCCCACCCACCTCCTCCAATGGGCACGAAGGCTGCTGCACAAAGCAGGGTGGAAGCAGCTCTAGTTAAAGCAGGCCTGGCCAGATTCAGAGGAAACTGGAGACTCTGGCTGGCCTTGGCTCAGCAGCTTCTTGGCCTCTAAGAGGACAAGTGACACTGGGGTGGCAACGCCCACCCACCTGCCAGACAGCACCGCTCAGAAAGCCCCTCCAGAGGAAACATCTGCAGCAGGTTCAAAGGGCAGAGGCAGTTGCTCAGAGGAAGTTGGAATTGAAAAGGAGATGAAAAACAAGCTTGGCAGGGGGAGGGGGCCCCTCCCCTCCCACCCCCATCAGGCAACAAGAACAAGTCACATCCACTTTCTCATCCAAACAACTGGTTCCCGGCTCCTGACAAGACAGCGAGGGAAGGACAGACATTGTGTGGTGTGCTGTGCTATGCTGCTCCTGGTGTGGAGAAAGCAAAACCAAGGGCCCCCAAAAAGCCCCCTGAGGTGCTAGGAAGGTGGAAATCGGCTACACCAGCCCACGAGTGAGCAAGTAAGTGGGGTTTCAGGCCTAGACTCCTGTACACACTCCTGGCACCGGCCTGCCCAGAGCCCAGCAAACAAGAAACCAGAGGGACCAATGTGGGAGCCCGGGGCCCCTGTGTCCCTCCCTCGCCTGGGGCCAAGTGAGTCCCCAGCCCCAGGGGCTGGATTCCCTGTGCTGAGCCCATGGAAAGTGCAGGGACACCCGAGCAAGCATCTGAGGTGGGAAGTGGGACTCGCAGGGGCCTCTGCGTGCTGGGCCTGAGAGGCATCCATGCAGTGGGAAGATACAGAGGCCAGTCCAAGCCACGGAGAAAATAAGGCTCTCGGGCCCTGACAGTGCTAACCTCCAGGCCAGCAGCTCCAAAGCACCAGCTTGTGCAAGGGATAAAGGCGAGGCTTTTGACTCCCGTAAGGATTTATTTTACAGTCTCAGGAACCCACAGGGGCAGTTCAAGCCTGTCCATACACAGGGTTGCTAAGAGTGGACAGCAGGTCCAGGGCAAGTTTTGGTTCTTGGGTTTCTGAGGGGGAAAGGGCTCGCCATTCTAAGTAAGCAGTCCAAGGCCCCACAGAAGGCAGCTGAGTCCAAATGCACTTGATGCCAACAAGCTATCACAACCAGCTGAAAAGAACACTCCATGTGAAAACAGTTGGGTGGTCTCCCTAATTCCAAGGATTTTTGGCCTCAGCCCTACCCTGGTCTTCCTCTACTCCCCTAAGCAATTGATTCTTCCTTCACCCCACTCTGCCCGCCCGCCCGCTCGCGTGTGTACTTCCTAGCAAGAGCTACAGGTGAGAGCCATCCACGCTCTGGCTGCAAACCTCACATCAATGAATCCCACCTCCTCCCAGGTGTAGTTCAAAAGCAGGATTCTCAGTGGACACAGACAATGTTGCCCTCCAGGGAACATGTGACTATGGCTGAAGTCATTTTTGTTCCTTACTCTGTGTGTGTCACGTGTCATAAGACAGACTTATCCAGAGTCATTTTTGTTTCTTACTGTGTGTGTGCCACATTTCATAAGACACACTTATCCACACCAAAATGTCAACTGAGAAACTAGGGTGTCTGGGACTTGATCTTCACCAGAAAAATCTATTTCTGATATTTAGTTAAGCATCTTGTCTAAGCAGAATAGATGCATTGAAAACGGGGTTAACTTGTCTTCTTTATCTTAAACAGTAAACAGAAGTTACATGACAAAATTCACTCAGCCAGAATAAAATCTTTCTCGGTAAGATACTAAGTAAAATATTTCCTGGGAGTGAAGGGCAGGGGAGCCAGGCCGACTGAGGTCACACCAAGTGCTGGGTAAAATGAGGAAAGAGCTAAGTCATTTGAAAATTTGATTAATTTTTCTATAATAATTTCTGTAAAATGAGAGCCTATACACTGAAACATGTCCTCCTCAAATGAAGTCACGAAATGGACGCAAGCCTGGGTTGGGTTTCTCTACTGATTTGTCCAATCTGCCCTGCAGAAATGGACAAACCAATCCTCGAGTTTAGTTTGAAGGCCATGGGACCCAGAATAACTACAGGAATCTCGAAGAAAAGGCATTAAAATGTACGGTAATGCTCCAGCAACTCAAAAGACCTGGTACTGGCATGATATTAGACATATAAATTAATAGAGTAGCAGTAAGAGACCATAAATAAAACTACACATCAATGATCACCTGATTTTCAACAAGGGCGCTAAGTCCATTCAATATGGGGAAGAAAAGTCTTACAAACAGTGCTGACAAAGTTGGATTTCCACATACATAAAAGGAAAAGAAGATTCCCTGCCTCGATCATACATGAAAACCAATTCAAAATGGATCGAGGACTCCAATGTGAAAAAACAAAACCCTTACTGCTCTTAGGGGAAAATGTAGAGTGAGGTTGTAGTCCATAGACATAACCACAAATCACATGTTTTTGTTCATCAAAGGACTCTGTCAACAAAGTGGAAAGAGAGAAATTTGGGGGAACCATCTACCAGGCAGGAGGTCTCACCATTGTGTCAGCAGCGGAATCCCTCTCCTCAGCATGACCCAAACCCACAGTCCCTCCATCAAGTCCACTTTGTCCCTTGGCAACCCTGTCCAGCAGCAGGCAGTTTTATCTTGTCCCCCTCAGAATGGCTAGGGGGTTAGCCCAGTGCTGGACCCAGCGTGCTACCAGGACCCCCGAGCCCCACTGAGATAACATTCCATCCCAGTCAGAGTGACAAAGGTCATCAAAATGGACCTATGGGGTGTTGGCAGAGTGAACTGGTTGGAACCATGCTGGAAAGCAGTTTGGCAGTTCCTCAACCCCCGGCCAGGGAACTGCCATGTGACTCAGCAATTGCCATCATAGTGACCCACCCACAAGGGAAGGCAGGCACATAAACAGCACCCGTACCCTTACACTCACTATAGCACTTCTCAAGTGTTCTACAACTGGATGGATCCACGAATGCGAAGCAGTACCTGCAATACGGGGACCCTTAGGGGGCCCTAGGGAGAATGGAGATTCTGAAGCACACCACGTGCACAGGTCTTGAAAGCAGTATGCTGGGCACATGCGAAAGAACATGTCTCTCACTCGCATGAAATCAGCAGATAGATCAAAGCCTTGCATTATGAGTGGTTACCGGTGTTGGAAGGGAGGGGAAATGCTTAAGCTGTGGCTTTTGGAGACACTATGTTCCTGTAAATGGTGGTGGAACAATCTGGGAAAAGAGAGGGTGGATATTTGTGCAATTTGAGGAATGTAATCAATGTCCCTGAATTATACATGTACAATCTGTTGAATTGGAAAAAAAAAAACTCAAGTTTAGTTCATCAAGAGCTCTTAGGGGAAGAAAAAGTGCACATTCAGGCTTCTGGGAAATCAGGTCAGACCCCAATTCCCACCACACACACGACTTTCAATTTTGTCTTGTCATCTGTGTAACAGAGGCACGGTCTGCTCAATCAGTTCCCTCACTAGAGTCATAACTTGCAATGACAGTCGGGTGTGAACTCTGAACCCCAGAAGGCAAACTGTTGTTGTATGCATGAGAGGTGCCCTGGCTAAGTGGAGAGCCAGACTGCTGGACTTTGGCTCTCCATCCCTGAAAGCTAGCCCCAGTTCTGCGGCTTAGATTTCCCCTTGAGCTCATTCCAGGGAGCCACTCCTTGGTGTGCTTACCTCCTAGTCCTGCTTTCTCATCTGTGAAATCAGAGTGTGACAGTCATCTCTCATGTCCACCTCTCCAGTCATTAAGTCAGCAAACAGTGGTGAGGCCCCACTCAGGCGAGCACTTCAACTAAATGGAGTGGAGAGCTGTGTGACAGGGGCCTGCCTGGTGGGCCGCACAGTCCAGGAAGCTCCCAGGTCCGGAGTGACACTATGGCTTCTGAGGCTGGGTCATCCAAAGCAACCCAGCTCTGGCCTGGTTCGTTATCTCTCTCTCTCTCTCTCTCTCTCTCTCTCTCTCTCTCTCTCTCTGTGTGTGTGTGTGTGTGTGTGTGTGTGTGTGTGTGTTTTCTCTCTGGATAATGCGGTGCGGCTGGCTGAGTGGCAGTCACTTTCCTGGGGCCAAACAAGCCCTTGAACTACAGGAGATACTGGAGAGCGGATCTCGGTCTTGGAAGCCACTGGCCGGGGGTGGGGGGGGGGACAGGGGGGGCCGACCGTGACGGGCAGGAGTAGGGCGAGGCTAGCAGCTGCTTACCGCCCCGTCCAGGGGGCTTGGGGGCAGCTGTCCACCCACTCGCGCGAGAGCCCGAAGTTGGTGCTTCCCATCCTGTCCGGCGCCCGTCCAGGAACTTTACGGTGTCTTGCCCGGCCTGCCCGGCCCGGCCCGGCCGCCCCGCCGCCCCCACCCCGGGCCCCGAGCTCCGAGCCCCGCGCCCCAAGCCCGCTCACCTCCGGCCGGCTGCGCTTCTGCAGCAAGTGCTCCAGGTACAGGTCGGAGAGCGCCGTGCGCATGCCGCCCCCGCCCTCGCCCTCGCTCGCCTTCAGCGTCATCTCGCCGGAGCCGGGAGGGGGGACGCGGGATGCGGGACGCGGGGACGCCGAGCCGGCAGCGCACGAGCGCGAGAGCTGCAGGGCCCGTGGGCGGCGGAGGCGGAGAAAGCGCGGGGACGCGGCAAGGCTGGGCCTTCACCTCCCCGCAGGCGGCGCGCGGGGCGGGGGCGGAGCTCCCAGAGACCCGCCCACAGCTCGCCCCCGCCCCGCCCCCGCCCAGTTGGGAGGCGGCCTGGGAGGAGCGCGGCTCGCCTGAGCCACAGTTCTTAGGGCCTGGCGGGAGGAAGACAGCGGGGGCGGGGGAAGGCGCCCCCGCCAGGCTCCCTCAGCGCGTGTCGCAGTCCAGCGGCCGCACCCCTACCTCCCCACCTGGTTCAAAGGTCCCTTGGCAAGCCCCACCGGTGGCGGAGTCCAGAGCCACCCAGTCCGTGGATTCGGGCAGAGAGGGCCCCCGCGTACCCTGCGAGATGCTTTGAAGGCTTTGCAGGACTTTCACCCTGTCGTTGAAAGGATCTATGGCCAGATGGCTTGCCATTGTGTTTAAAAACATCAGATATGCTCACCAACATAAACTGGACTTACAAGGCTCAGGACTGAAGACACCTTTAACCGATAAAAATTCAGCCTGAACTCTTGCGCTCACAGTATCAGGAAGCTCTTCAGTACTCTATGTAATCTTATTCTGACCTTCTGCAAAGTCATAGGCTAGGGAAGAAATGTCAAGGATGGGAATTGGAAGGTGCTTCACCTGATTTCCTGGGTCATGCTGGCTCCCTTCCCCAAGAACCCCCCTACAGCCCCCCCACCCCCACTCCCATCCCCTGGCAAAAGAACTACAAAATGTTGAAAGAAAGGACACAAAGGCAGTCACTCAGTATCACACTGGTGTCAAGGTAGATAATAACCTAGTTGAGGAATGGCAGAGTAGAGTGCAGAAACCGCTCCATGCCTGAGGGAACTTTGGAACTTTGGTATAGGATAGAAGTAAGAGGTTAAAGTCACAATTGAACAGGAGCAAAGGACAGTGAGGAAAGTCAAAGGCACATGAAAACAAATTAGCCCCGTGGACGAATGAACCTCAGCTTTTACCACCCTGAGACCAGAGGAACTGGTGCCGGGCTACCATTGCTGATCACTAAAGGGGATCACATTAGATGGCACAGGATAAATTGAGAGGGAAATAGGGGACAAGTCTGACTGGTCAGATAAAGACTGATGCCCCTGCCCAAGAATCTGACTCTTAGACATCCTTCAAGCCTGGAATTTAACTCAATTTTCAGGCAACCAAGAGATGGGTGAGTAACGTGAATGACAATACTCGGAAGGTGGGCAGAATAAATAAATTAGAGAAAGTAATGCAAGTGAAATTGGAAAGTAGTTATTTTTGAAAACATAAAACTGTAACCCTGCCTCATGTCATACATTCACATACAGCCTATCCAGATGGTCGAAGGACTTGTATGCCAAAAATGCAACTTTCAAGCAGTTGACAGAAAACAGGCAAAACTTTTTTAGAATTTGAGATAAAGCTGTCTTAAGCAATGTAGGCAGACTATTGTTTATAAAATACAAAGATAATAAATTTGACTTTATTGATCTTAAGACTTTTATTGAAAGATATTGTAAAGGGTACAAATAAAATCAGATATGCATTAGGAGAAAATATCTTCAATGCACACAATGACAAATGATTTCTTTTATGAGCATATAAAAGCTAAACAGCAAAAAGAAAAGCACAAACAATACAGTGTAAAATGGGCAAAAGACATGAACAAATATCCCATCGATGCAGAAGCACATATGGCTAATGAGCATATAAAGAGTGTCCAACTTCAATAATCATCAGAGAAATGCACAACAAGATTACATTGGCATGCCACCGGCGAAAAACAGTCTAACAGTACCAACTATTCGAGTGAGTGTACATCCATATTTTTCCCTTAGACTTTGCTGACTGGGGCCTAACTTAATGCTACTAATTAGAAAGACCATTTTCCATGATTTCGTAAACTTAAGCTTACATCCACCCCATAAGTCAGCATTTCCACTCTTACCTGTGTATATCCGAGAGAAATTCTTAAAACTGCACAACAAGGGGACATGTGCAACAATGTCCCAGCGAGCACAAAGCAAGAACACTCAAAAGGTCACTGAAGGGAAAATTGATGACGACATTGTGGGAGATTCACAAAATGGAATGTCATATGCTAGTCCTTCAGTTCTCAACCTGTGGGTCATGACCCCTTTGGAGGTCGAACTACCCTTTCACAAGGGTCACCTAAGACCATCAGAAAACATATTGCAATTTTCATGGCAACTCAGAACAGTAGGAAAATGACAGTAATGAGGTAACAATGGAAATAATGTTATGATTGGGGGGTCACCACAACATGAGGAACTGTATTAAAGGGTCACGGCATGAGGAAGATTGAGAACCATTGTGCTAGTCAAAAATAAGGGCCAATAGCGACATGTAACCAATGGATAGCTCTAAGCACTCTATTATTAAGAGAACAAAGAATCCCCAGAGAATATATACAGAATGGTAGTCTGTTTTATAAATTTACAAACAATCAAAGAATATACTTTTTTTCAAAGCATATACTTTTTAGGAATAAATGTAGACTCAATGGTTATTAACTGTCACCTAGCTAGTCTTTGACTCCTGGTGACCATGCATAATGGAAGAAAACACAACCTGGTCTTGTGGCAATGCTGTCCCATGATTGACTGCTCATTTGTCCTTTGTGATCCAGTGTTTTCCCTCACTGGTGTTTTAAAAGCAGATCCCTGGGGCTTTCTTCCTAGTCTGCCTTAGTCTGTAAGCTCCACTGAACCCTATCAAGCATATCATAACAACACACAAGCCTTTAAGGACAGAAGTGGTGGTGGCAGCACATGAGGTGCACTGGCCAGAATGAAACCCAGGTCTCTCAAATGTAAGGAACCACCAATGCCTCATCCAGAGGTAGCACAAACATGGAAAAAGGAAAGCAGAGACATGGTGGAACTAGGACTCAGGATGCCGGTTCCCTGGGTGAGGAAAGAAAGGGAGTTCTGTTGTTCAATGCAAGTGGGCAGTGTGAAAGCACCAGCTGTCCCATGGGAGAAAGGCAGGCCTTCCTGCTCCCGGGAAGAGTTGCCCTTTCAGAAACTCACAGGGGCACTTCGACTTTGTCCTACAGGGTCGCTTTGACTCAGCATCCACTCAATAACTGTGAGTTTGGACTTTAACGATTGATTTGACAGATAAGTTTCCATATATTTATAACCTAACAAGCATAATTCATGAGCTAGCCATTGGGGACTCCTGCCAATGATGATAACATTGTGTTGTGAAAGGAAGCTCTGATTAACCCAGTTCACCTGGGCTCCAAAAACAAAGAAACAGAAGTGCTACCTGTACTTAGGTGTCCAGCTTGACTGCTGTCTGTCACATGCCGTTTCCCCTGATCTGCTTGGCGTACTATCTTCTTCCTCGAACTGTAGCAAGTGACACATTCGATCATGCTGCTCCTTATCTCCCTGGGTAAGCTTGAAGTTCGAGGAAGCAGGGACTGGTCAATTTCAAGCATCTCCCACACGCCTCTCCCAGTGCCCCAATTCAGAATCAGGCTCAGGGAGAAATATGCGAGGGAATGAGCCATTCTGAAGAATCACACGAGTGCTGCTACACAATCAGGTTGTTGCTGTTGTTGTTAGGGGCCTTCAATTTGGCGCCCACTCACAGTGACCCTGAACCTGCGCACCCTGGGCCGTCATCCTCGCGGGGTTGTCAGCTTGGAGCCCATTGGTGCAGCCGCAGAGCTGTCCGCCCGTGCCTTGAGGGTCTTCCTCCTTGGTGCTGCCCTCCACTTTACCAGGCATGCTGTCCTTCTCTGGGCACTGCTTTCTCCTGACAACATGCCTGTGATAGATAGGTTTATTAAAGTCCCCTAACCCAAAGTCCAAGGTGCATGAGGCAAATTCTCGCCACCGATGCCTCTAAAGAGAATTCTAGTTGTGCTTCTTCCCAGATAGATGTGTTTGTCCTTTTAGCAGTCCGTGGTACTTTCAACATTCTTCTCCAGCACCATTCTTCAAATGCAACAATTCTTCTTCCACCTTCCTTATCCAGAGTCCAGTTCTCACATGCATGTGCGACGGTGACCGAAAATACCATACCTAGGGTCAGGCGCACCATGGCCTCTGAGGAAAATTCTCGCTTTTCGACGCACCGAAGAGGACTTCTGCAGCAGTTTGACCTGATGCAATACATTTTGATCTCTCGACTGCTGCTTCCGTGAACATAGAAACCTTCATTCAACAAAATGCCCCAAATGTGGAGCTGCCTCCATCTGGTTCTGGAAGAGGTTTCCATCGCTCTACTCCTCCCCTGTAGGGCAGGGTAGAAAGGACCCTGTGACCATCTGAGACTGTTACTTGGTAAGGGTGCAGAAAGTCTCATTTTTCTGCCACGGAACAGCTGGTGGCTTCCAACTACCAACCTCAAGATCAGCACAGCCCATGGCACCACCAGGGCCCATGAATCCAAACGGACTCCGCGGCAGTAAACGAGCACTTCCTCTGTGCCCTTTGCTTTACACCACATGGAAAAAGGTGCTCAAGGGACACCGATCACGCTCCTTTTCCTCATTGAGTTCTGAGAGCAGCAAACGTGAACAGTCACACAGGTCAGGGCTCCAGGGTGGGTGGGGCAGGAAGTCCCAACCGTATCTTCACCAAGTAGCCTGTGTGATCCTTGCAGACCAGGTGAGTGTGTTGCCGTGATGGGAAAAAATTCCTGTGGGTAGCATTCTTGGGAGTTTCTTGGCAAGGCAATATTACATTTTCTTGCTTTCTTATTTTTGTAATAAATTATTTTATCGGGGGTTCTTACAGTTCTCATAACAATCCACACATTCATTGTATCCAGCACATTTGTGTATATGTTGCCATCATCCTTTTCAAAACACTTTCTTTCTACTTGAGCCCTTGGTATCAGCTCCTCTTTTTATCCTCCCTCTTCCACCCTCCCCATCTCATGAACCCTTGATAAATTACAAATTATAGTATTGAATTTTCTTAAAGCTTCTTCCAAATCAGCCCCCACCATGAGAAAATAGGTCACGATGACCCTAGTCAGCTGCCATGACCTTCTGAACTGCCCTCTCTGCCCTGAATTTAACTTGCCCCCCAAACCCTCTCTGAAGCCAGGATTTTGATTGGACCCTGCTCTCTAAATTGAATCGGTCAATCCAAAGCTTGTCCCAGGATAGGATTAAGCTAATGAACTCTTCATCAGCTCCTGTCTTGCTCAAAAGCTTGATGGAAAAAGCAGGGCTTCAAAGTAGTTGACCATTGAACACTCAGCACCCACCCAATGAAAAATTTGCTGACGTCAAGATGTTTGTATAAAACTGAAAAATTGGGGGGGGGATTTTTTTCTAAAACCTGAAAATGTGACATCCTGTCAGAAAGCAAACCAAGTAGCTCTCACCTTAATGGCAAGTCTACGGTCTCCTCCCAGCGCTCTGTGGATGTCAGCCACAATGTCTTCTGTCCTGGAAGCTGCTTATTGTTCTGATTGTCCTTAGAACTCTCCACCCATCGAAACACTGCTCTTTTATGCAGAGGAAGAACCTCTGGAAACTTATTGCAAGAACACACTGATTTATGAGATGTCCACTTGAGTTTTATTAAAATTTTGATATTATCTCATAACCAACATGGGCATTTTCCCATGGAACAAATTGTATTACTGCCCCCCCCCCTTTTAAGGTACCATAATGAGACTAAAGAAAGTTTGTTACTGAGAGAATTGATCTTCAGCCAGCCACGGGGGGTGGAGAATATATATATATATATATATATATATATATACATTTATATAGATATAATTATATATACAATTTCATTGGGGGGGGCTCTTACAGATCTTATAGCATCCATCATTCAGTTGTATTAAGCACACTTGTACATATGTTGCCATCATAATTTCCAAAACATTTTCATTCTACTTGAGCCTTTGGTATCAGGTCCTCTTTTTCCCTCTCCTACCCCCACCCTCCCACTCTCATGAATACTTGATCAATTATATATTATTATTGTTATTTTGTATCTTACACTGTCCGTTGTATCCTTTCACCCACATTTCTATTAGTTGTCCCCCTGAGGGGTGGTTATATATCCAACCGTCTGATCTCTTTCCCTTTCTCCATCTTCCCTCCCCACCTCCCTTCATGGTATCATTACCCCCCTCTACTGTTCCTGCAGGTTTTATCCATCCTGTATTCCATGTGTCAGCAGCTCTTATCTGTACCAGTGTGTGTTGTTTGGTCTAACTGGATTTGTAAGGGAGAACTGTGTGATGGTAGTGGGGAGAAAGAAGTATTTTGGAACTAGAGGAATGTTGTGTGTTCTGTCAGTACTATACTGCACCCTGGTTGAATCGTCCCTTCCTTGTGGCCCTTCTGTGAGGATACAACCCCCCTCCTTCACATCGATATAGTAGTTTGTTTTGGATCTTTTGATACCTGATCCCATTGACGCCTCATGATCACATAGGCTGGTGTGCTTCTCTTATGAGGTTTATTTGCTTGCCTACTGATTATGGCCGCTTGTTTGACTTCAAGTCTTTAAAATCCCAGATTCTATATCTCTTGATAGCTGGGCACCATCAACTTTCTTCACCACATTTGCTTATGTACCCTTTGTTTCTTCAGGGATTGCGTATCAGGACGGTGAGCATCACAGAGTGCCAGGTTATTAGAACAAAGTGTTCTTGTATTGAAGAAATTTTTGTGTGGAGGCCCAATATCTATCTGTAACCTTAATACTTAACACATATATGAACATTGACCTCCATCCCTAAAATTATAAATAACTGTGTTTACATATTTACATGCCTATACTTCTATAAATAGCTTTTGTCTCCTACTTCTTCCCTCTATTTCCTTTCACCTTCCTCCTATCCCACTATCATGCTCCCCTTACATTTGGCTCTCAGTAATTCTTCTCAGATACATTACACTAGACCAACCCCCCCCAGGTGTTCTACACCCTCCTCGCCATCGAATATAGATCTCCTGTTGTTTCCTCATCTCTAAGTTTGTTGGCTCCTCATTCCCCCTCCCTGCCCCCTCCTCTGCCATGCCCCTACCCCTGCCCCAGAACTACCAGTCCATTGTTTCCTCCTCAGGATTGTTTATCCTGCCTATCTTATATAGGTAGACTCAGAGTGAATGGAGAAAAGACAATAGCTCCAGGTCTGTCTGTTGACCCTTATGAATCTTTTCCAATCCAGTGCCCTGAGTCAGAAGTCTATTTTCAGGATTTCTGCGTGATTTGGTTACTGTGCTCCCTTTGCTGCCCTGTGGCACTCCCTTCACATTTCAGATCAGGCACACTTTCCACACAGTGCCTCCATTGCTATCTTCTGTAGCACTGTGGGTCAGTCAGGTGACATCATGTGGTGGGGCTGGTCCTATGGCCTTCTACAGAGATATATTCAAACTTGTTTTATTTGGAATAAAGATGTATGAACAGTAGCAATACTTTTTGACTTATCCTCACCTATCAGCCTTCACTTATTTCTATCTTGTTTTAACTGTTTTTTCCAACTTTGCTAAAGT
>PVJH01015969.1:0-51897 GCA_004026705.1 Nesogale talazaci | reverse complement strand
GCCAGTTGACCCCCTCCCACTCCCCCCGCCCCAGCTCAGGGGGCCGGCCGGCAGCACTGTCCACAGCGTTGTGGCTGCAGGGTTGGGTGTAGGTGTGTCTGGAGCGCTCTTGGATTCACCTGTCCCCAACTGAACACCTGGTTTTGTCTTGCAGGGGCCCCCTCATAAATGTGCCTTAATTTTCGCAGATAACAGTGGAGTAGACATCATTTTGGGAGTCTTCCCCTTTGTCAGGGAGCTACTCTTTAGAGGGACCGAGGTGAGTGACGAAGGCCCGTGCGCACAGGCCGGGGCCTGCGGGCTGTGGCTGGGCGCAGTGGGGGCGACGGTGCCGCCCGTAGACTCCACCGCAGGGGCAGGTAGGTGAGGTCCAGGGGGTGGCCACACTGCCCTGTCACCAGGGCTTAGGGCCCAGGAGCACTAGCTGGCATCCTGGCATGTCGCTCCCGCTCCTCTGCCTCCAGAGAGGCTCCAGGTCTCCGAGGGAGCTGACCCTGAGGCCACAGGGCGGTGTGGGCGCAGGAGGTCAGGGTTCAGCACAGGGGGAAAGCCTCGGGGACCCGGGTCAGGGGCCTGCGGAGGACCCTAAGTGCCTGGAGCCCTCCTTGCTGCAGGTCATCCTGGCGTGCAACTCGGGGCCCGCCCTGAACGACGTGACCTACAGCGAGGCCCTCCTCGTGGCCGAGCGGCTAGCCGCCATGGACCCCACCATCCAGTGAGTACGGGGACACCAGGCCTGGTCTAAGTGTGGGCACTCCTGTAAGGGAGAAGAGGGCGTGGTGATGGAAGGTGGGTGGAGTTCCTGGGGTGAGAGAGGCCCCACCTCAAGGGCTCTGGGGGTCTTATGCCCGGCAGCTCTGCGCTGGAAGATGAGAGACTGCTGCTGGTCCAGACGGGCTCCAGCTCCCCATGCCTCGACCTCAGGTAGCCTCCTCCCAGGGCCCTGCATGACACCCTGATTGCTGGGGAGGTGGCGGAGGCCTGGGTGTGTGTGTTGGGGTGTTGCTTCGGCAGAAGAGGCACTGTCTCTCTCTCACACATACACGCACACGCAGTCCAGTGTGGCCTCCTGTGCGCCCCCGGGTCCTGTGTCCCTGCTGTGGATGGCCTCGCTGTGGCCAGAGTGGCGTGACCCTGAAACGGGGGTCTGACCAGGGCCACTCAGTCGTTCGGCTGGGCTGGCAGGAAGCCTCTGACGCTTCCTTACCCCTTTCCCTCCCACGTCTGCCATCCCCGACTGGCTCTGAGGAGGCTGAAGACGTGTGGGGAAAGGAAGGAAGCATTTTTTTTTTAAAACCACCCCCGCCATTGGGTCGCTGCCAACCCCCAGCGACCCTGCAGACAGGGCGGCTGTGCCCTGTGAGGACGCCTCCTGAGGCACGGTTGGGATTTGAACTGCCCACCCCACAGATCACAGCCCAGCCAGCGTGTGACCACTCCCCCCGGGAGATCCGCTGAGGTCACACGAGGACATGTCGCGTGGGGCAGAGGCTGTCACAGCCGAATGCTCAGAACCAGAGGGAGGCCCGCGGGGAGCAGGAGGGGGGCGTCCGCCAGCCCCACGAACAGGCTCTGGACCTGTTGCCCCTGGGGCTTCCCAGGGGGTGAGCACCGCCACCCCTCCCTCACGGCCCCCTTCCTCCGGCAGCCGTCTGGACAAGGGGCTGGCCGCGCTGGTGCGGGAGCGTGGCGCCGACCTGGTGGTCATCGAGGGCATGGGCCGCGCCGTCCACACCAACTACCACGCCGCGCTGCGCTGCGCAAGCCTCAAGCTGGCGGTCATCAAGAACTCCTGGCTGGCCGACCGGCTGGGCGGCCAGCTCTTCAGTGTCATCTTCAAGTACGAGGTTCCGGCGGCCCTGTGAGGCTCCCTCCACCTGCCGCACAGTCCGGCGTCGGCCTCCTCGACCGTGTAGAGCACGCGATCTCACCACCCCGGACACTGCGGCCGGCAGAGCCCGCGCTTCCGTGCACCGGGCGGGCCGCGACCACAGCCAGCAGCAGTGGCGGCCACGTGCATCTCCCTGGGCCTCGCAGGGGCACGTGGTTCCTTTCACGCTGTGCGTCCGACTGCAGGACCCCGTGTTGGAGTGTATTTAACTGTTAAATAACTTTTATATATGCATATATATAAATATATACATAGGTGTCTGACAGGACGCCAACAGGCGCGGCGGGCACACACCAAATAGAGTTTTTCAAGCCGGCACCCAGCAGCCTCTGCGTCTGCTGTCATGCCTCAGAAGTGTCCGGGCAGAGCACTGCCCTGCCCCCACTGTGGAGTCAGCCCCTGCCTCCTGCTGCCGTGGGGCCCTGCCCGGGGCCGCCTTGGCCGCCATCGCCTGGTCTTCCGTGCCCTTAGTCTGGCCCGTGTGGCCCGCTCGCCCTGGTTCATGCAGCAGGGACGGCCACGGCAAGCCTGCGCACACACTCCAGCTTGGAGAGCCTCCAAGGAGAGGAGGCATCGATCGCGCTCAAGGGCCCTTGAGGGGGCGGGTGCCAGCCGAGCGCCCTGTGGGTTTCTCCCGCCATCTCCGGACTCGGGCAGGTGCGGAGTCCTCCCAGCTGCACTTGGGCACTGGGCCTGGCCCTGCAGAAGCAAGCGTGCATGTGGGACGCGCTCCTGCCCCTGAGGTGCCGGGCACGGATTCTGTGCTGACCGAGCAGACGTGCCAGGGAGGAACCAGCCCCAGTGGCAGCTGCAGTCTGTGGCGTCCCAATGCTAGCCCTGCTCTTGAACCCATGAAACTCTGACCAGAAGCTCTGGAAACCAGCACCACACAGCCCACCCTACCTCTCAGCCTAGTGACAACCCCCTCCCCTCCAACGCACAGGCTGTCTGGGTCCTCAACATACACGCACACCACCCCATGGGGCCCCAGAGCTCCCACCCCCGTGCCTTCAGGGTCTGCCCCTCCTCCCCTGATGCCCCACTTCTGCCTTGAGCTTTCCAAGCTGTGCTGCCACCAGATGGCAGCAGGAGCCGCAAGGCATGGGCTGCAGCTGTGGGCATCCAGGGCTTACCCTCCTGGTGGCGGTGGTCTGCTTCTGAGACCCTCACCCTGGGCAGGAGCAGGGCTTTTACACACCTGCCTCCAGCCACACCCCCTGCCCACCTGATGGCCATGAGTCCCATGTTTGGGGACTTCTCAACTGGGCCCAGGAATCCTCGTGTGGAGGCCTCCCCTACCCTGGGCCTCAGGCTGCCTTCCCTCCTGGGCTGCTGGCCTAAGCCCTGCGAGTGGGGGCTGTCCCCTTGGTGGGACTGAGCAGAGGACCTCCCTCCCCCACTGGGATTTGCACAGAGGACCCCACTGCCCAGCGAGACTCTCCTTAGCCCTGTTCCCCCCACCCCCAAAGCTATCCCACATCTCAAGGCTCATGCTGGGCTGCCATAAACCTAGGTCCCTTCCTCTAGTCAAGGCCCTGCCCTCTTGGGGCTGGACTCGGGTGGCATGGAGGGGTGAGCAGGAGCCCAGAGGCAGCCCTGCCCAACGAGAAGGTGTTTATTGGAGAGGCGTTCCGAGTTACAAAGGCAAACGTCCGGATCCAGACGGCGCGGGGTCAGCCAGGCCAAGTGTGGCCTCAGGTGGGACATGGGGCCATCCAAGCCTTGCTAGGGGTTCAGCTCCCCCGCCCCCAGCACACTCACCCCAGACTCAAATTCCAAATGCAAAAAGGGAAAGGGCTTGGGTATCCCTCGGTGTCTTGTCTCTAAAAACTTAAATATCTCTGTACACGTCTGAAAACCGTGCCAAGGGGCAGGCCAGCCTCAGCCCTGTCCTCCGCGGGGGCGGAGCCAGGGCGCCCCTCCAGCACAGCCGGCAGCCGCTGGCACACTCAGCAAAAGGGCCAGCCCCGGGCACCGTGACGAACGACCCATTTCCTGAGCAAACAGGCCCCGCTGCTCGGGACTGGAGGGCACAGCCAGGGCAGTGGTCAGTGTCCAAGTATGAGGGCACCAGTGGCGGCCCCACACAGCTGCCCGGGGGCCCCCTTGGCAGGGGACGGTGTGTCCCCCCAGCCCTCCCGGCTCACGGAGCAGGCACCTTCCGGGGCGCCTCGCTCCTCCTCAGGGGGGCCCTGCGTGCCCAGGCCCTGCAGCCGCTGCTGCCTCTCCTGGGCCTGGCGGGCCCGGCTGGCGATGGCGCGCACGCGGCTCTGGCTCCGGGAGGAGGAGCGGCGCAGGAAGCCGGGCGCCGCCCCCCCGGCCACGCCCTCCCCGGCGGGGCCCAGGCTGGTGGGCGACGTGATGTCCCCGGCCTGCTGGAAGCCCGTCAGCCAGCGCAGCTGCTCCGTCAGGGCATCCGGCCGCGGCCTGCCCGGGGGACACAGGCCTCTGCCCGGGCTGCGCGGTCTGCTTTCAAAGCTGGGCACGAAGTCGTCGGCGGTCAGGTCCCCCAGACTCTTGGACTTGGCGGCCGCCGGGCAGTCCTGGAGGCCCACCAGGGAGAGGCGGCCCCAGGGAGGCCAGGGTTGGGGCCCCGACAGGGACCTGTGCGGCCGTGGGGCCAGGGGTCGGGGCCGGAGCTCGTCCTGGGCCGAAGGCAGCTGGCCGGCAGCCCGCAGGTTGGGGTTGGACTTGCTCTTGGTCACCGGGGGCAGTCCTGGGCAGGCGGCGCAGGGCCTTGGGGGCAGGCGGCCAGCAGGGGTCCCCGCCAGGCCCAGGCTGGACAGGGAGAGATCGATGACGGTGTCGCTGGACGACATGCTGGAGGACGAGGACACGCTGTCGCGGTGGGTGCCAGGCTCCAGGCGCTGCCATAGCCGGTCGCTGCCCGTGGCGTCCGAGTACACGGCCGGGGTGGGCGAGGGCCCGGCCAGGGGCCGCCTCCCCACCACCACCACCTCGGCTGGCACCTGCCCCTCACTCTTGGCCCTTCTGACCAGGGGCAGTGGGCCCGGGGCCCGGGGTTGGCCCCTGCAGCCCACCTGGCTGCTCGTAGCCCCCTCTGAGGCGCCCCCAGGGCCCCCGCTGTGGCACACGGACCGTCTGCCGTCAGGGGTGCCCTCAGAGTCCGCGGGGCCCTGCTGGGGGGGCTCAGCTCTGAGAGCCGCCCCGGGGGGGCCTGCCGGCGCTCTGGCTCCAGGCCCTTCGGAGCTCCGGGGGCCTTCCCGGGGCGGGCGGGCAGGGGTGGCTGGAGGTGGCAGTGACAGGCCGGCGGCCGGCTCCTCGGCAATGGTCTCCAGGCCGCACAGGGAGGACACAGACCTCTGCATGGACGGGGGCCGGGCGTCTGAGGACAGAGACAGAGGGCTCAGCACCTGCCATCAGACCTCGGGAGAAGGGACAACGGGCCCGGGCCCTGCCTTCCCCCACGCCCCTACAGCTGCACACCCCCTCCCCTCTGCCACCCTCCAGAGCCGGGAGGATGGACGGGCTGCGGGGCCACTGCCAGGTGCCACCCTGTGGGGCGGGGCAGGCATA
The DNA here is from genome assembly GCA_004026705.1 of Nesogale talazaci. NCBI lineage: Eukaryota > Metazoa > Chordata > Mammalia > Afrosoricida > Tenrecidae > Nesogale > Nesogale talazaci. Next base: position 46,469 of record PVJH01015969.1, on the reverse strand, counting down.
GCACACGGGGCGCCGCCCGTTACCTGGCACTCGACCGCCGTCAGTTCCTAACTATGGAGGCAGCAGGGGGGCAGGGACAGAAAGGAGAAGGTGGTCAGAGAGGGCCGGCAGGGCGTGAGGGGGGCACACTGACAACAAGGCCAGGCAGGAACAGGGCAGGGACTCGGAGGGAGGGAGGGTGGGCAGGCGGGGGAGGGTTAGGGTTCCCTGCCCTCTGGCTGACTCTGCAACAGGTCAGAGCTCCTGGGCCCCCACCCTGCCACGGGCTCTCTGCGGGTGCAGGCCTGGGTGGTCCGGCCTCATGGGGTAGGTGCTGGGAGCATGTGAGTGTCCACATGTGACTCCATCAGCACCCTGTGCACCCGCTGACAGGCCCTAAGCCACAGCCTGGGCAGTGACTGGCCAGATGCTGCAAGGAGACAGGAGCCTGTTGGCGGGGCCTGAGACGAGGCAGCGGGGGCGTGTGTGCTTGCAGCCGTCCAGAGGCAGGCATTGTGGGTGTCTGAGCCCCTGTGGCTTCTGTGGCCTCGTAGGTGAGGTCTCAACAGTGCCCTCGCCTGGCTCTAGGAGCCCCCGGGCCCTCCGGGTAAGACAGGAGGGTAGGGAGGGGGGCCGGTGGGACAGGTGGATGGACCATGGCGAGACGTAGATGGACGCGGCTCCCGGGGGAGATGCAGGACAGACATGGGTGGGGGCGAGGCAGGCCATGCCAAGCAGGGACGAGGCGGGCCCTGCGGGCAGCCTTACCAGCTGAGAACATGGGGGATTTACTCCTAATCTCCTCCAGCTTTTGAATGAACAGGGCGTTCATCTCCCGCTGCAGGGCCCCCGGCGGCCTGCGGGTGCCCTCGGGCCAGCGGGGGGCTTCCTCGGGACTGGCATGGCTGTCCGGGCTGCTGGAGCCCGAGGACACAGAGCCGCCGCCGCCCGGCCGCTGGCGCGGGGCCCCCCGGCCATCAGAGGCCTCTCTGCCTTTTCCAGGCAGAGTCACTGAGGCCCGGGGGCCCAGGCTGCCACGGGGACCCCCCAGAGCCTCTGCCCGGCCCCGGGGCTGCTGACTGATGGCTGAGTGGGCGCCCATGGGCCCCGGGCTGGGCGGCCGCTCCCTGAGCAGCCCCTCGGTGTCCACACCGGCACAGGAGGCCACCATGCACTTCATGCACGTGGCAGCCATGCCTGCAGGCCCGGGGCCCTCAGGGCCACGCGGGGCCAGCACCGGGGCCGGGTTCCTGGTCGCCGCCACGGGGGCCAGCCCCTTACCTCCTCGGGGGCTGACACTGCCGGGCCCCTGGTGGGACGGGGCCCCCGGGGCGGGGCTGGGGGGCGCCACATCGTCGGCCGCCCCCTCGGAACCTGCGTCCTGCGTGCCGGCGGCGGCCAGCTCCGGCAAGCCCTTACGGCCCGGTGTGTGGCTCTTGGTGGGCGCGCTGGCTGTGCGCCGCAGGAGCCGCTGGCTAACGGAGGGCCGGGGCGGCGGTCGCCCAGCAGCATGACTGTCCAGCGAACCGGGCTTTGGACCGCGGAGGAACAGGCCTTTTAGACCCAGGGCCTGTTTGACCTGCAAGAGAAAGGGCCCCGCGTTGGTGGTGCCCGGGGACCGCCCACTCCCAGTGCCTGGGGCACGGGCAGCAGCCACCTGGGCAGAGAGGGCGCCCCAGGTGAGTAGCAGGCGGGCTGCGAGGGGCAGGGGCCTGGAACCCGAGACCCTGCACGGACCGAGCCCTGCACGGACCGAGGCCCACAGTCCCGCCTCTGCCAGGGCTTCCATGGGGGCGAAACATTAGCGCCAAGGATCCCCAGAACCACCTGGATGGCCCCCCTTCCGCCCCCCAGTGTATTTCTGCTGCACCAACAGGGGCTCGGGAACTCCACCCTGAGCCTTGGGCTCCAACTCCTGCTCAGACATCGTCTGTTTGGACAGCTGGTCTGGGGTGGGGCCCAGGCAGGCTCTGTCACTGCCCAGGGGGCCTGGCCAGTGTGGCCCAGCGAATGTCCACATGCCCCACACACGGCGCCCCCAGGCCCCTGCTGCACCAGCCCCGCCACCCTACCGGTCTCCTCCCTGACACCCCCTTGGGCTCGTGCACCGAGCAGCCCAGCGGCCAGCCGGTGGTCGGGGCCTCCCCCAGCAGCACCTCCAGGCCGAGGCGATCCTGTGGCAGCACTTGAATCGGAGTTCCAATTCAAGATCCCAAATCCAGTGCAATTTGGTTAGAGTGGCCAGAGGCATTTAGAAGAAGAACCAGAATTCAGAGTTTCCCCGTCCAGACACAGATGAGGGGAGCAGGGGACTCAGAAATGACCGGGAGCCCAAGGGGGCGCTCCGTGGAGAAGCACAGATGGGGGGAGCAGACAGGAGTGGGCGTGGGGAGGGGGTGGTGGGAGACACAGAGACAAGAGGAGGGGAAGGGGAGGGGAGGAGGGCACAGAGACTGGGGAAGGGGAGAGAGGTGATGTGGTGGGGGCTCAGGGAGGCGGAGGGAACTAGAAGCGTCGAGGGGGGCAGGAAATAGCCCGGGGAAGGGGAAAGGGTAAGGGCTCACAGGGGAGAGAGGGCTGAGGCAGGTGGGCTGAAGGCGGGTGATGGGGTGGGAGAGAGGCCCCCCCCCCCCCGCCCCAGGGCCCTGCTGAAGTCCTGGGTCTGCTTTGTAAATGCTGCGGATGGCCCGCCACGCCCAGGAGCCACGCCTCGCCACGCCACGCCAGCGGACACTTTCCAAAATGCTACCGAGTGGCGGATGCTAATGAGGGGCTTTGGTCTGAGCATGCGGGAGGGGGGTGGCACGGTCCTCGCTGGGTACCTTGGAGGCCCCTAACGGGGCTGCGCTTGTAAAGGTGGCCTGTGCACACAGAGACCCACTGCAAGACCAAAGAGACAGAGCGAAGGCAGGTGAGGTGCAGCACGGCCGGGGAGGCCCTCGCTGTGCTCAGGCAGACACAGCAGACGGACGCACGGGCGGACGCACAGACAGACGGACAGAGGGGGAGCCCCGGCTCCGGCCGACACCTCTGGCCCCACGGAGCAGGAGGAGAGATGGCCAGCGCTGGAAGCTGGAGTGTCCGCTGTGCCTGGCGGCGCTAGGGACTGGCAGGCCCTCTGCTGATGAGGACATCAGAGCCAGGCAGAGGGACACTGGGGGGTGGGGTAGTGGGCAGGGGTGCTGCGCCCCCTGGGAAAGGGCAGCGAGAGGGAGCGGGGGACCTTGAGGAAAGGAGGTACTGGTAGTGCACCCCCAGGGGCCGTAGCATCCACAACTGGGGGGGGCCATGGGGGAGGACAAGGAGGACCAGTGCCAGTGAGTGGGCAGAGGCAGGGGGAGGGCCCACGGTGAGTGTGGGGATCTGGAGGCCCATGCTCACAGGTTCCGTCCGGCCTGGCACCCTCTGTGCTCATGTCAAAGGAGGGCACCAGGGGGACACACTGCCCGGGAGCTCGGGGACTGGTGCTAGGGCACAGGGTCACCGCCAGGCTGGGGCTGAAGGTGGCACTCACCTTACCACTGACGTCACTGATGGCCACGTGGACAAAGATGGAGGCCTGCTCCATGCCCTCCAGGTACACGTGCCGATAGCCTGCCGCAGGACAGAGGCCATCACTCCCACCTGGTCCTGCCCACACACCCGCTCACTTACCCACACTTTCAAACTGTCCTCCCACCTCAGCCCCAGCCCCAGCTCCTCCAGAAAGCCCTGGCAGGTCATGCCAGCCTTGGGGATAAGGTGCCCCTTCCTCCCATGTCCTCTAGACTCCTTTGGCCAGCCAGGCCCACCCACCTGGCATCATGCTGCCGAAGGCCAGTGTCCTCTGCCCGATGAAGTCCCGCCCGATGGGATCGTGGTCCCACACCAGGAAGCGGACGAGGGCCATCTCGGGCATGTGCACCAGGAACACCAGGGTCTCCTCCCACATGGGGTTAAATCCTGGAGACCACCACAGGCGTCATCTTCCCGCACCCAGACAGGGGGTTGGGTCTGCTGCCGCTGGGAGCTGAGAGGGGCCCCGAGGTCCCCAGCTCAAACAGGCCGCTGCTCCCACCGCCCCTCCCTGTGCCCCCGCCATGGGGGTGGGCTGTGGCCCACCATTGTCGTCCACCACGCGGGTCTGCTCCTTGCTGCAGTCTACCGGGAGCCCAATGATCTCCACCTCCACAAAGGGGTCGATGATCTGTGGACAGACAGACAAACGGACTGGTGGCATCCTGCCCAGGCTCCCCATTGGCCTCCCCAAACCCCTCAATTCTGCAGCCTAATCAGACCCTCCCTGAGGCTCCCACCTCCCCACGACCCCCCAGCATGGAGTCCCAGATCCCACCTCCCCACAGTCCCCCAGCATGGAGTCCCAGATCCCACCTCCCCACAGTCCCCCAGCATGGAGTCCCGGGTCCTACCTCCCCACGGTCCCCCAGCATGGAGTCCCAGATCCCACCTTCCCACGGTTCCCCAGCATGGAGTCCTGGGTCCTACCTCCCCACGGTCCCCCACATGGAGTCCCAGATCCCACCTCCCCACGGTCCCCCAGCATGGAGTCCCAGGTCCCACCTCCCCACGGTCCCCCAGCATGGAGTCCCGGGTCCCACCTCCCCACGGTCCCCCAGCGTGGAGTCCCAGATCCTACCTCCCCACGGTCCCCCAGCATGGAGTCCCGGGGCTTGGGGAGCTGCTGCCCACTGATGATCCGCAGCACCAGTTGCTTCTTCAGCTGTCCGGGCAGCGGGTCCTCAGAGTTGGGGTTGAAGGTGCCTGGGGACCCAGCAGGAGGCTGAGCAGGTGTGGCCTTCCCCCAACTCCCACAGAGCCAGGCGGGCACCAGGCTGCCCGTGGTCGAGCCCCCACTGCTCCCAGTTCACAGGGGGCTCTCCAGGTGGGCTAGAGGGAGAGACTGCCTCCATGCATGTGCCGGTGGCTGAGTTGGGAGCTGGGGAGGGACGTGGGACCCCCCATGCCCTACTGTACACATGAGGGGGGTTCAGTGACCTCAGGGGTCAGGGCGGGGACCTGGAGGGGAGGGCCTGGGCCCTGGGAGCCTCGAGGTGGACTCTGCGGCCGCACCCCAGGACTGTGAAGGCCAAGTGCAGGGAAGATGAGGAAAAACCAAGAGGGGATGTGAGGGGCAGATTGGGATTAAAAACGTAGACAAAAATGTAAGGTGCTTTCAGCGTGTCAGGAAAGCATCTGAGGAGGGGCAGGGAAGGGGGCATCAGGGGCAGGCTTCCAGAGACAGACCTCGAGGACCCCTGGAACTCCAGACCCTGCAGACTGAAGCAGATCCCAGATCCCACGCTCCTCCCGCCTCCGCCCACCACCACCATGCTGGGGGGGGGGGGGGGGGGGGAGGGTCTATGGACAGGGCAGAGGCTTGCTTATCCACTCTCTCCACCTGAGTGGCCAAATTCAGGACTATTCCTGCAAACCCATGCCTGCCACAGAGACTGCCTCTGCCCCCGCACCCCAAACTAGCCCCCAGGCAGCTCACCCTGGCACATGCACGCAGGCTTGAGTGCGTAGCCACAGTTCCCGTTGGCGCTGAACTTGGCGCGGTTCAGCTGCAGCATGCGTCCCTCGGACTGGTAGTTTAGGGCCACTGCAGGGCAGGGGGGAGTCCCAGTCACACTCACCGCCCCCCCCACTCCCTCCTCCAGGAGCCGTGGTGGGGGGGGGGGGAGCCCTTCCCGAGGAGGCTGCCTGGGGCTCACTCCTGGTTCTCAGTTCCTATGAGGTATCCCAGGAGCTGACCCCAGACCTGAGTGTCCTGAGAACCCATCCCAGTGGCCCCCTCGGGCAGCAGGGAGCCCCTTGCTACCCTCAGTGCTCACAGGGGGACGCACCCATCTGGCAGCCGGCATTCCAGAAGGGCTGGGGGTTGTAGTTGCTGGAGTCGACGCGGTAGGAGGAAGGGTAGATGCGGGAGAGCTGGTGCTGGTTGAAGTGCAGGAACTGGGCCGGCTTCTGCTGCAGGACCTGGTGCGCCTTGGTCTCGCTGAAGGATGACACCTGCCAGCTGGACGCCACTGGCAGGCAGGCCCGCGGGCATCAGGGCCAGCCGCCTTTTGGGGGCTCCCTGAGGCATGCACACGTCAGGGTATGCCTCCCCACCAGGGACTGAGGGTCGGGTGTCCCCCACTCCGGGGCACCCAAGGCAGGCTCTTCCCACTCTGCACTGGACGGTCCTCTGCTCCGCCTGCCCAGCCCGACCACGTCCACTCCTCCTCTCCTCCCTCACCCTCGGTCTCCACGTCGTGGGTGCCCACAGACTTGGTGTACTTCACAAGATCCGACAGAGCCCGAGACAGCTGCATGGTCTTCTTCTGCCGTGTCGCCCTGTGGAAGCCCGAGGTTACCTAGGGGCGTGGGGCCGTGTGTGTGTGTGTGTGTGTGTGTGTGTTGACTCAGACCTGGATGGACAGCAAGAGCCCAGGCCCTCGGTGTGACGGCACCAAGCAGGGACCAGGAGTTCCTCCACCAGGAGGGACTTTGGGAAGGTTGTTGGGGCTGCAGGTGGGGGTAGCAGGGGTGTGCTGGGGAGGCAGCCAGAAGCCAGTCAGTGCAGGGTGAAGGTGGGAGGGATGCGGCATTGCAGGGGAGCAAGGGTGGGGGTGGAGGATGAACAAGGTGGGAGCAGAGGTGATGATCGGTGACAGAGATGATGGGGACCTGAGTGAGGGCACAGAAGGGCCTAGGTTTGGAGGGGCAATCGGAGAGGCCACACGCACCTCCCCGGAGGCAGGCACCCAGCAGCTGTCTTTGAAGCCCTGATAGACCCCTTGGCCAGCAAGTGAGAGGTCAGGAGAAACCCTGGGGGTGGGGGTGGGGTCCCCGGGGAGCTGGAGCTGGGTCTTAGAAGGGAACAAGACACGGTGCAGTGAGCTCCCCCATCAGCCCTTGCCCGGGGAGCCCACAACTTGCATCCCCACGGCCTCGTGTCCCACAAGCGCCCTGGCGCCCGCTCCAGGGTCTGTCTCTCAATGCAGATGTGTGTGGCACTGACCCCCGACTCTGGCTTCCTTGGGGGTCTGGGTCCTCGGCTCTCTCCTCCACGCTGGCCACCTTCTTTAACTTGCTGCCCTTTTTCTGGGGGGAAGGAGAGAGGCGATGAGCCCCACCGAGCACCGGGTGCCAGTCAGGGTGTGTGGAGGCCCAGGCAGCAGGGAGGTGGGGCTGCACCACTGGGCCTCAGCTAGCCTGTCTCCCAGGGCCCCCTGCCACAGTCCCACCCCATCTGTCCCTGGTGGGCTCTCAGCGCAGCCCCGGGGCCTGAGCTGGGGCGAGAGGAGGCACCGGAGCACCTGCTTGGGCACAGCCTCACCCCCGGTCCCTGCAGCCAACTGTCCCACGCCTTTGGGGACAGAGGACTGTAAGAACCCGGCCGGGGGCTGTGAAGACCCGCCCCGGAGGACAGTGGGCTCGGGCCCCTGGCGGGGAGCCCAGCGGACCTTTCGCTTGGAGAAGCTGTTCATGAGGAGGCGGCTGTTGTGCCGACTGGCTCCCGCGTCCTCCCCGGAGTCCACATCCTCCTCGGCTTTGCTCTGAGACGAGAGGGAGAGGGGCCAGTGAGGCCACAGGGCCTGACCCAAGGGGGCCCTGACAGCCTGGCCACCGGAGGTGCCAGGGGCCTTCCTGGAAAAGAGGCACTGAGCAGGGTGTGGGAGGGAGTGGGTAGGGAGATGGTAAGTCCAGGACAGACCCTCGGTCTGCTGAGACAGGATGGGACAACTAACGACCCATGAAAGGACGAGCACCGAGCAAATCAGGACCACGGAAGCACTGACAGACGTGTTCTACACGCACACACACACACGCACACACATTAGCCCTGCACAAAGCACTCCTCACACCCATCATGCTCCCCTTTCTGCATGGCTTTCCGTGGAGCATGGTGGGACTCCCACAGTCCGCGTGTTGGGGAAGGGAGGTCTGGTGCCACAGTGGCTGTGGGGCTGCTAAGCCCCAGAGGCCAGCAGTTCAAAACCACCAGTAGGAAGATGGGGCTTTCTACTCCCATAAAGAGTGAGGGTTTCAGAGGGGCCAAGCCACCCTGCCCTGAGGGCTCTCTCTGAGTCTGCGTCAACTCAATTGGGGGTGAAGTGGTTTGGTTTGCGGGTCAGGATAGCCCCTCAGCTCCCTGCTGCAAACACCCTCACTCTCATCCCCCAGCCTCTCAGCAAGCATGCTCAGACCTGGACTCATTAGAGGAGGAGGCTGGGCTGTGTGCGTGTCCTGCTCTGGACGCTGCCTTCTGTGTCCCCCAAAGACACAGCGGGGGCAGGACTAACCTGCTGCTGCAGCAGCTCTAGCCAGGGCTCCTTCCTGCCCTGCCCTAAGAGCCACCCACCCACCCAAGACTCAGTGACACCCAAGCCCTGGACCCTGGGGCACATGAAGCCATCCTGTAACCACTACCACCAGCCACTGCCGGCTCTTTGCAGATACCCCCAGACTGGGCCCAACTGGGCCCGAAAGGAGTCCCCATCCCACGTCGCATCCTGTGCACCTGTAGTCTGCAAGCACCCTGCCTCACCCCTGTATGCCCTCCCACACACCCTGTGCCCGCACCTCGTTCTTCCCCCTGCACATGCCTGACGTAGCTCACATGTGGGCCTGCGGCACCCACTGGTGGGGCCAGTGGCCCTTTCTGAGCCTCAGGGGACACTCTTCGACCCTTTGGCCCCTTCGGTACCAGCTTCCAGCAGGGAGCTCAAGACCAGCAAGGTGGCAGGGCAGGCTGGCTGTCGGCTAGGTGGGGCGAGAGGCCCTCCGATGGCCAAGAGGTGTGCTTTTGCAGGCCTCAGCAGCACCCCAGATCCCACACGGCCAAGAGCTGCAAGACCCAGCGCTCCAGCACTCCCAGACCCCCACCCTCTGCCCCATATGCACGGCCCGGTCCCTGCAGTGGGCCAGCACGCCTGGGTCTAAATGTTGGCCCCAGGAGTCCCCTTTTGAGTGACTCTCATTGCCTGAGGGACCCAGGTGCATGGAACTGGGTACCACCCCCTCCCTGCTCCCAAGCGCTCCGGGCTCCAGGACCCCCACATCAAACCACCCCAAAAAATGCAGCATGGCTCTTTAAGAAGCACAGAGCTGCATACTGGGGCCAACGCCACAGCCAGCAAAGCTGCCCACAGCCCGCTGGACGCCGAGCCAGGCGCATCTGAAACCAGGCATGTCTGGAACAGAGCACGTCTCTGGCCAGGGCAGACAGCCTGTCTGTCACAGGTGCAGTCGGCCGCTGCCTGGACGCGTGCGTGTCCAGACCTGCTTCCTTTTCCCGCAGCAGTAGCAGCAGCCAGGCTGGACCCATGCTGCCCTGGCCCTGCCCCCCAGCTGCCCACTAGAGAAGCGTCTCGCCACAGCCCAGTCTTCCTCGAAGTCAGCTCCGCCGCCGCCGGCCAGGGTGGGCGAGGCAGGAGACGCGCGGCGCAGGTGGCGCGGCGTTGGCTGGGAGGCTGGAGGCCGCCGCGCTCCACGGCGCTTCCAAGTGCCACTGAGAGCCATGGGTGCCCACCAGTCTGTGCCGCCAAGCGGGGAGCAGGCAGCATGGGGGGAGCCAGAAAAGCAAGGCAAGCACAGGCTTCCCGGGCTTCCCTACTCATCGGCAGCCAATAATTCCACAGCTTCCCGGATGGCAGCCGCCTCCTTCCCAGAGTCACAGGCTCTTCCTGTCGAATCCAAGCCACTGTTCCAGTGAGCAGTCTCTAACTGGGGCGTGCGCGCGCGTGCCAGTATCTGCTTACTTACTAATCTGTCGTGAACAGGTTTCCCCCCAGGCCCACTACGGGTCACTCAGGAAGCACAGGGAAGTGCATGCTGACTGCTCACTGGATGGGCCTCTCCTGGGAACAGCAGAGCCACCCTAGGACCTAGAAGAGGTGACATCAACTATACCCCAAGCCTCTTGGGCCTGGATGACCTTCACCGGAGCAGCAAAGGAAAGCTGGCATTCACTGGCCAGAGAGGTAGGCAGACAGCTGCCCACTGTCCCTCCCAATAGGGCCCAGCCCTGGGGACACACAGCTGGGCAGGGAGGCCTGGGGAGCAGAGTCCCCAGCAGGGTCCCCCTTTGGCTAGCACCCCCACTCCCTAAAGGTATGCCATAGGGGCCTCCAAGCCCACTCTTCAACCTCCCTCCCCCACTCCAAGTGTTCTCATGCCACAGCCAGTTTCTCGTGCTGACAGGGAGTGTTTGGGGTCCAGGGGAGGACAGTGCCTGCCCCCATGTGGTAGGACACCCCCCCCACACACTGGATTGACTTCCCCTCTGCCAGTGAGCTCTCTGGCTGACAGCGCTGCCCCCTCCCCTCGCCCCCGACCTAGGATCTGCTTAGCCCTGCCAGCATCATCTGGCCCCAAGGACCCTCAGACATCCTGGGCCCACGTCCCTGACCCCAGAAGAAGGGATTCCCTGATCCCACCCACAGTCTCTTGCCCTCAACGCTCCCCCTCTGCAAGGCCCCGCCTGCAGCATGGGCACTGTCCCCGCCCCCCCACCCCCCAGGCCGGCCGCTCTCCTTCATACCCCAGGACCTCGGTGTCCACCCCTGAGATTCCCCGGGTAGAACATGGGTTTCCTTCCAGCCAGTGGGGTGGGGCTACTGTACTGCTTGTCCCAGAGCACCGGGGACCCAGAGCTCCCTCTGTCTGGGGAGGAGGAGAAGTGAGCACCCGGCAGCCTGGCAGCAGGGGACCTGAGGCCCTCTGCAGAGTGCCAGAGTTCCCGGGCGGGCGTCAGCTGTGCTGTGCATGCTGTGCTCGTGGGCAGGGACAAAAACAACTGTGGCTAAAAATACAGGTGGGGGGGCACAGGGGAAAACCACTGTTTCCCCCCCACCCCGCCCAGCCATCCCCTACCCAGAACCAGGAAAGCACTGAGAGGCTACAGGGAAGGGAAGAGTGTGTCAGGTGAGCTCTCCTAGAAGGTGGGGGCAGCCCACATACCCTGAGCACCGCCGTTCCCCCCGCCCCCCTCCGCGCTCACCTTCCAATCATCACCAGCCTGGCCCTGGGCCTGCCCCTAGCCCTATCACACAGGAAGCACCAGCGCCTCTGGCCACTTAGAGGAGGACACATCCCAGGGCCCATCTGGACCCCTCCACAGCCATGCTCCATGGGGCCCAGTGTGAGCGGCTCCTGCCCGGCAGGGAGTCCGCAGGTCGTGAGGACAGAGCGAGGCTGGGCAGGGGCTCCATTGCGCGGTAGCTGGCTGTGCTGCTGTGGATGTGGGGCAGCAGGCGAGCCGGGCACTATCTCATTTGGGACCTTCGGGGTCAGGGAAAGGCCTCTGCCACCCAGACATCCCTGGGGAAGGGCCTCGGGTTGCCCCCTGCAGCCAGTCCTCCGGCCAGCCACACACTCCACACTGCCCTCACGAGACCTCTTCCTGAGCCGGGGCTGAAGCCAGACTGTGAACAACCCCCTTCCGTGAGGGCAGTCGCCCGGGCTGCCCGACTCTCCAGGGGGCAGATGGGTGGAGGACGTGGGCCGGGAGCTGCCCACAGGCCTCCCAGGAGGCCGCTGTCAAATGACGGCAGAACTGCCAGAGGACCCGAGAGCCAACACAGCCGCTGTGCATGGCCAAGCCTCAGGCGGGTGTGGTCTGTGACGTGAACACTCAGCCTGGAAAGGAGCACCGGCTACCTGCTGGACCCGCAGAGGCTCCTGGGACAGGGACAGCCTACCCCAGCAGGTGGTGGGGCCTCAGGGCCACAGGCAGCAGGTGTGGGCGCAGGCATCTGGCTGGGGTGGAGGCGGAGTGCCTCTGCAGGCGCAGGTGTGTGCTCAGGTCTTGGCACTTCAGTGAGTATGTGCGCCTGTGCAGATGTGTGGACAGGTGTGTGCGCACGAGCGTGTGTGCAGGAGGCTTGTGTGCAGGTGGACGAGTCCCTGAGCCTGTGAATCTGGACGGGAGCTGGCAGTGTCACCTTGTTTCTACGGCGCAGTGGGCAGCTTCGAACCACCAGCCTCGGGATTAGCAGTCCAGCGCGTCACTGGCGGCATCCCCAGGGCTACAAGCAGGCGTGTCCACAGATCCGTGTGTGCAGAGCATGTGTGCGTGCTGACAGCTGTGTGCCCGTGTGTGTGCAGCGTGCACAAAGAGCATGCCGTCCCCTCTCCCAGCCCTCTGGCCTGGTCCAAGCCCTGTGCTGGGGAGAGGAGGGCAGGCGTCCGGAATCCCACCTGCTTGCCCTCGGCCCTGTGCCTGAGCTTCCAGGCGGGGGACAGCGTCGACACGGAGAAGTCGTTGGGGTCTTCGCAGTCTCGGATCCTGGACTCCTTGATAAGGGAATCCAGCTTCCTCTTGGCGATGTTCTCCACGCGCTTCCTGTTGGTGGAGGCCTGCAGGAGCACAGCGGGGGGGGGGGGGGGGGGGGGGGGGGGGGGGGGGGGGGGGGGGGGGGGGGGGGGGGGGGGGGGGGGGGGGGGGGGGGCTGGTTGGCAGGGACAGGGCACGAGGCTGGCTGCCGGAGGCCTACCCTGGCCCCACCACGCTGGCTGAGAGCACACAGGCTATCTCCCTCGTCCTCGAAGGGATCCCCTCTGGGGATTTGAACCCAGGCCCAGCGGGGCCCCTTCCGCTACAGGCTAGGGTGCACCAGGACCCAGCAGATTGTGGGCCGCGGGGCTGGGGAGGAGCACAGCCAGTAGTGCTGGGTCTAGCAAGGGTCTCACCAACCTCAGGGAGGTGCCCCCAGCCGGGGTGTCTCATAGGCAAGGCCCGGGCTCAGGCAGCTGGGAGCCCCGAGGGCCCCGTGCGGAACAAGCCCAGGCGGGCCGGAGGGACTGCGGCAGTGGCCTCTCCCCGCGCAGCCACCCCCGGACGCTCAGAAGGATCCGCTGCCTCAGGGCTTTCTAAAACAATTAGCCGAGAGGCTGGGAAGGCTCCTGAGCAATTACTTTCCCATCCGATGGGCCCTCGGGAGGGAGAGCGAACGTCTTCCGGGCCTTGTCAGCTGCGCTTGGACGAGAGAGCTCAGCAGGCCGGAGGAGAGAAGGCAATTACAGAGCCCCCAGCCTGCCCCAGTGAGAACTTGGCCTTCACCCGAACACCCTCTGCCCCAGGAGAGGGCCAGTGAGCTGCAGAGCCAGAGGGGCAGGGGCAGGGCCGGGGAGAGGGGTCGGCAGCCACAAGGGCCTGGAGGGTTCTCGCCTGCAGGCAGGGCCAGCGCTGGGGCCAGCATGGCTGGGGGTGGGAGTGGGTGCACAGAAGGAAGCTGAGAGGGGGCCTAGAAGATGAGAGGGGGCCTAGAAGGGGGCCCCCTTGAGGGGTAGCGCCCCCCACCCCCCAGGAACACCAGCACACACTGCCACTGTGGGTGGGTGGAGACAGGAAGGGAGTCCCACGTGCCCGGGATTGACACTCACCTGGCTGGTTTTGACATGCCCTTTGATCCTGCCCCAAGGTCCGACCTCCTTCCTGATGTCCCCCGCGTACCCCACCCCCCGCCCCGCCGCACTCACGTCCCCATTGAGCAGCTTGCAGTCATCCTCCATCTCGTCCGCGCTGTCCTCATCAGACACCTCGCCCTCCTCGGCGTCCGCGCTGATGGTGGCTGGGAGCTTCTTGCCCTGGGGGAGGAGGGATGCGGTGGGAGGGAGCCAGGCCCTTCTCCAGCTTGCCTGCGGTGACTCAGGGACCAGTGACTGGGGCTGACCATCTCCAGGTGTCAGCAGCACGGCTGGGGGACAGGGTTGGGTGGGCATGTTGGGGGCCAGGTGTCCAGGTGCCATCCAGGGGCAGGCTGAGGGGAGGCCTGTCTGGTGGTGGTGGTGGTGGTGGTGGTGGTGTGTGTGTGTCAGATGTCTGGGAGGGGCGGGCCTGACCTTCACCAGGATCTTGCCCTTGAGCATCTCTGGAGAGGGAAGCTTGGTGAAGTCCTCTCCGCTCACGGATGACAGGTCCAGCTTGTCCCCGAGGATGTCGGTCAGGTACTGGGCCATCTTCTTCTGCTGGACAACACTGCAGTGGTTCTCGATGGACAGGATCACCGGGTACCTGTGGCCCAAAGCCAGAGGGAGCTGAGCAATGCCAGGGCCTCAGGATGACTGACCTGGAAGGGGGGGGTGGGTGTCTTCCTCGAGAGGCTTGTGCAGACGGAGCTGCCAATGCCTCGAGGAAGGGGCCCCAGTAACTGAAAAACAGCTGAAGGGGCCGGGAAGGGGCTGGCAGACCTCGGGCACGTGTGAAGAAGAGAAAAAAGAGGCCGCTCATAATGCCAGTAAAACATGGCAACTCCAGAGTTCCACGTGTGGAACCGCCTCAGCAGACTCAGTCTTGTGGAACAAGAGATAACTGAAGTCCTTTGGCTTAGATGCAGGGGACACCGCCGTTGGACAGTTTGTGGTCCCTACATGGACCCCTCGAGGAGACATAATCCTGGCACGCAACGCCATCTGGGAGAGCACGGCTGTCACCTGCAGGTGGACAGTGGGGAGTGGACAGTGGGAGTTTTCAGCACGAGCTCTTCAGTCCATCTGTTCTCAAACCATGCACAGGATCCTGAGTTTTACCCCCAGACAAGCCTGGTTCTTTTAGAGTAGGGGTCCTCAAACTCTTAAAAAAAGGGGGCCAGTTCACTGTCCCTCAGACCGTTGGAAAGCCGGACTACAGTTGAAAAAACAACAACACAAAAAACGATGAACAAATTCACTGTGGGTCCGGGATGAGTCGGCTACTAAACAGGACAGCAGCGGGGACAAATACACCTGGCGGGCCGGATAAATGTCCTCGGTGGGCCGCATGTGGCCCGTGGGCCATAGTGTAAGGACCTCTGTTTTAGAGAGTGTGAGCCTGATCAAGGCATGGGGAGTGAGTCTCAGGGGCAGGGGTAGGAGTGGGGGGGAGTGTGTGTGGGGAACAAGCTGGGAGTAGAGGTATGCTGGGAGCATCCTCCGCTGCTCAGGCTAGAGACTGCGCCCTGGAGATCAGCCCTTGTGGGGAGACCAGAGGCCCATAAGGATGATGTGGAGACGGCAGCTGGACCTGGTTCCTTGGGAGCTGCAGAATGCCCCTGCCCCAAACTACCCTCCCCCCATCCCTCCTGGCAGCTGAGACAGCCCAGGCTGTCCCTCCGGGAGGAATATTGCCAAGATGGCCTCAATCAGCCTGCTTCTCCTCCCGCCTGATTCGATTAGCTTCTGCCTCGACGTCAACCCCTGGCTTAATGGAGACCTAAAGGAAGCTCTCCAAGTAAAGGAGATGGTCTTCAATTTCCAGAACCTAAATTGAATCTGGAGCGACGGTGTCTGTAGCCACAGCTGAGTGACAGCAAATTGAGTTCGGATGCTTCTTGGGGATAATTAGGACCAGAGCCACGGCGGGCACCTGACACCCAGCGGTGGCCACCCAGCGAGGTGGCGGGGGCCACCTGCACACATCCTCCATGCTGGCGGCCTGCCCCCTCACTGCTATCCTTTTCTCTGGCGCCATGGGACCCCTCACTCCTCATTGAGAACCCAGAACCCAGTCCCACAGCCCATAGCCACTGGCCGCCCCATGAGGAACCAGAGCCCGGGGAACTTCCCCTCCCCCAGAGGCCAGCCTCCCTGTCCCAGGCTCTCACAGGTCATCCTGCCTGGCTCGACTTTGCTGTTAACTGCCAGCAAGCGACCCCACCCCCACCCCCAGTGGGCAGAGTCGAAGTGGGCAGCCGAGGGTTTTCCACGGCCGTGCCCTCAAAGCTGGGTTGCCAGGTCTTTCGACGGGACCTGTGCGGTGGGTTCCAGCCCCCCAGCTTCCGGCCAGGCCTGGAGTGCTTCACCGCTCGCTCCACCGGGGAAGGCGTGCTCACTCGTTCTGGATGAAGGCGTATTTATTGATGGTTTCGATGACGTCCTTGAAGAGGATCTTGGAGGTCAGGGTGTAACCATGGTGCACGATGGGCTCCCCTTCCGGCCCATCCCAGCAGTCCACTAGGGGTGGACAAGGTCAAAGGTCAGCACCAGCCTCTTTGCCAACCAGAGGCCAGACAGGACCCCAGCTGAGGACCATGCCCCTACCCAGTGGGGAGCCCCTGGCCAGCTCCCTGGGGGCCTATCCCACGGCAGGAGACTGCCCAGGCCCCACAGGAGGGCCCTGCCGCCCCTGCTCACCCTCCACGCAACGGCAGCCGGCCTGCAGGACCCAGGCGTACATGTCCACGCGGGACTGGGACATGAGCTGGTCACCCACGAGGTAGGTGTTGTGGGACGAGGTGATGAAGTAGTGGCTCAGCGGGAGGTTCATGTCCTGGTGCACACTGTGGTGGGTGGGATTGAAGATGTCTCCGGCCGGGCTTCGCGTGTAGTTGGTGAAGCCTGTCAATGGGGGCGGAGGGCGGTCAGTCCTGCGTGGGCCCAGCCCCCACTGGCTGAGCAGGGGCCTCAGGTCAGAGCCACCCATGCTGCCCAGCTCATGGGGCCACTCGGTCTGGCCACGGCCTTATGACCAGCTCGTGTTGGGGCCCCGGTGGACAATGCCCACTCACCGTCAATGCCCAGCACCCCTTTGCTCTTGTTATCTGGGCAGGGCTCAAACTGCTCGATGATGTCCCGGCAGCTCTCAAGGGTCACACCTGTCATCTAAGCAGATCAGGGTGGGGTGGGGAAAGGCTACATCATAAGTCTCCTGGACTAACCTCTGGCAGCACCTGACCCTCCCCGTTGCCACCGCCCCCCATCTTCTGATCACCCAGCAGACACAGCAGAGGCTGGATGGGGTGCAGAGAGCTGGCTGAGTCCTAGCCTTGGGGAATGCTGGGGGCATAAGGAAGCCCCTGTGTTCTACCTCAGGTCTGCCCACAGGGTGGCTCCTGCCCATGGGGGCTGAGCACCCTCTAGTCCCCGATCAGGGCTGGCCCGTGATGCCACCAAGGCCAGAACCCTAGGTTTTCGGTGGCACGAATGTGTGCTCCGGGGGGTGGGGGCAGGGGAGGTGGGTGACCACATGTCGGAGGTTGGCTCGCGCTGTGGGTCCTCAGGGAATCCACATCCCAGGAGATGTGGCCAAGGCTCGAACTCCCACCCAGTGGGCACTGCCCTGTATGTGGAGGAAGTCTCCGAAAAGCCAAGGTCAGGGACAGAAGGGTCAGCTCTGCCAGTCGGCCTCCTGGGCCAGCCCTGACCCTCTCGTCCACCTAGGCCAGGTCACCCACAGCATCGCAGGCGCCCGGCAGTGGCTGGACTGGGGAGAGAAGCAGCCAGAGCGGAGGAGGCAGCTAGGTGAGATGCCACCCAGCAAGGCTGGAAGGAAGGCTGACAGCCCCAGGACCGAGTTCCTGACAGCTGCAGGGCGGGGAAGTCCTTGTGCATCCGGGTGAACCCCTGAAGGTGCTCCCCAGCTATTCTGACAGCCCATCCGCCTTCAGCAATAGCCAGGAAACTGACCGTGTGCCGGCCCCTACATTTCACCAAAGGATTGTTATAGGTGGGCGGAGCCCCTGGGTTCAGACCTGGCAGCCGCTCTCCCTCTCCCTCTCTAGACCCTTGAGCCTCTGCACACTGGGTCCAGGGTCTGCAGGGCAGTATCTGCAGGCTGTAGCCACCATCGAGGTCCAGAGGCACGGTACCCATAAGGCACTGGGCATTTGCTGAGCACATGGGTGCATGGGCATGTAGGGGACAGTTCCCAAAACCAAGGTCCTGTCATCGGGACCCCCCGCTGGAAGTTTGGGTGGCCGTGACAGGGACAGGCCCCGTGGAGAAGTACAGATGCTCTTCCTGCACAGCACTGCTCCTAAACCAGCTGTAGGAGTGGGGCGGGCTGGAGCAGATGCCGAGGAGGCCAGACTGTGTCCGCTGCCCCCAGCAATTAGCCACGCCAGCACCCCTACCCTTCCCACACACCCCTGGGCTCCCTCACCTTCTGCTCGACCTCCAGGAAGCGCTGCAGGTCGGCGGCGTCCAGGTGGTCCTTGTGGTTGCTGTAGGTCAGCAGGAGCAGGTAGAGGTCTCGGCGTGTGGACATTACCTTGTAGAAGGCGCAGAACTCCTCAAAGTCCAGTGTGCCCTGCTGATCATCCGTGTCCGCTTCCTGCAACCCAAGGTGTCTGGGTCCCCTTCTGCGACCTCACAGAGCCACGTGGGGGGGGGGGAGGCATCCTTGGCAGAGCAGATCTGCAGTTCACCCCCACTTCCTGTTTCTCTGCTGCCTCTCTTGCCATGTCACCTAGTCTCACCAAATAGACCTGTGTCCTCCTCACCCTTTCTGCCTGGCCCCACCAAGAGTCACCAGGGAGTGTTTTAAGACCCCAATCTGACTGCCCACCTCTGTGTCTCCTAAAGCCCGTCTACAACAACAGCGCCCACCCTGGGCTATGAAGCCTCTGATAAAAGCAGGGCTCTGGGATTGGGGTCACTCAGCACCTCCTCTTGGTTCCTGTCTGCCTGTGCCTCACAAGTCACCCCCAGGACCTTCCAGAGGCTCCCTGCAGGGGTAGCGGCTCTACAATACAGACCCACCAGGGACCCTCCTGAGAGTCCAGTCTGTTTGGTGTCCTTACAGAGGAGAGGGTGGGGTCATCCCCATGGGGGCCTTCTCCAGCCAGGCTTCAGCACTGACACTTCAGCCCCAGGAGCTAGACACTCTCACGGCCTGGGGAGCACCAGCTCCCCAGAGCAGGGGCAGCAGCGCTGTCAGCACCACGGACAGCACCCTGCAGGCCTTCCTGTATCTGCCAAGGGTGTGGGGAGGGGCTGCTGTCTGCACCCAGCATGGGGCCTGCTGGGGGAGCAGGGGGGGCACCCAGCATTGAGTCTCTGTGACTCGCCTGGGGCCCCAAAGTTGAGGCCAAGTGGGGCCAGCTTGGTGTGAGCAGCCCCAGCCCAGGTAGTGCAGGGCCAGCAGACACCACATATCATAAGCAGACCCAGCCACCCTTCGTCTGTCATCGGATGCTCGCACAACGCTGTGATGTTAACCAGGTTTCTTGGAGCTTCCTCATGGACACAGAAGAGGAAGAAAGGCCTGGCAACCCGCGCCCCCCCCCTCCCCCGCCCCGTACCCACCTACCCAGATCAGTCAACGAGAATCTCCTGGATCACAATGGCTGATGTGAAACAGGTCACAGGGACAGAGCTGGGATGGGCAGTGTTCTGGGTTGCCAGGAGGCAGGCCCTCGTGTCCTTACAGAGGAGTGAGTGCAGGAGGTGGCTAGCACTAGGACTCCACACTGGGACCTCCGTCCAGAGAGCCATCAGTGCCAGGGCTTGGTCTCCGGCACCACCACCACCCTCCCGCCATTCTCACCCCCCACTGTCTGTCACCTACCCACCCCACCCCCAGCCTCCCCTCCCCTCAGAGCTGGCCTGATGGGGAAGAGACAGCCCAGCCCCTCATCCACACACAGACCTGCTCTCCGCTCAGAGCCAGGTCAGCCGCCTGGCTCCAGCCAAGCATGACCGCCCTGTCCATCTCAAGACGGGCAGCAAGGCACAGAGTGCTGAGGGGAGCTGACAGCTGGGACATCGGCAGCAGGGGTGGGGTATCGGTCCAGACTGAGACTCCCTCCTCCAGCAGGAAGCAAGACCATAGGCCCTGAGAGCCGGCCCGATTTAAGACCTGCCGGCCCAAGGTTTCGAACAACACCACACCCCCCACACCCACACACCCGGAGCAGGAATGCTGACTGCTGAGCTTCCCATTCCAGCAGGGGCTCCGGAAAGACAGCAGCTAATTACAGACAATTAAGCCTGCCGCTCTGGCTGGAGTCTAGGGGATGCATTTTCATAACTTCTAACCGCGGGGGGGCCGGGGTGTTGCAGAGGCCAGGAGATGCCCCAGGAGTGGGTGGTGCCTACGAGGGAACCAGGCGTTCCCACTGTGGCATTATTGGGGTGCCAGGAGAAGGAGTTCTACCGGGTACTTGGCTCAGGTCTCGGCCCCCAATGCCCAGCCCATGTGCGTCTGTGATCAGAGGCCTTTCCCAGGGCAAGGACCCCCCTTCATTCACCCCTGAGGCCCTGCACTTGGGCCAGCATGGCCCAGGCCCCCTGTGGCTCAGGGCAGGTCTGCCTCTACAGCAGTGATAGCCCCCACCGCCGACCGGCAGAGAGGAGGAGGGGGAGAGAGCCCCACCCCGCTGCCTGACCTTGAACATCTGCTTCACACGCTGCCGCGGCAGGTTCACGTTCAGCTTGTGCAGCAGCTGCAGCACCTCCCCGATGCTCAGGCTGCCGTCTCCGTTCTTGTCCGCCTCGTCAAACGTCTGCTTCAGCCACTTTGGGGCGAGTTAGGGGCCAACGGCATCCATGGGGCTGCTCACCCCAGCCCCTTACCCACCGCCCCGCCCCACCCCTCCGCCCTGCCCACTCCAAGGATATTGGTCCCTGGTGCGCTGCCGGCGGGCCAGGCTGTCCTCGTCCCTGATGCCGGCCATGAGGTAGCGCAGGCCGGTGACCCAGGTGCGGGCCTCGTCCCCGCTGGGCGAGACCAGGTCCAGCGAGTCCCGGTGGTCGCCATAGTAGACGCTGAAGCAGCAGTTGGGGTCGAAGGTGCCCTGGGGGTAGCGCTGGAAGATCTCCGACTGCCGGCCTTCGCTCACCTCCTGGATGGAGTCGATGGAGACTGCGGGCAGCCGCAGGGCAGGCGGGGTCAGCCCTGGGTCCCCGGCGCGCTCCCCACTCCGGCCCACGGCCCACAGCCCGCGGGGCCTGGGGAAGCGGCTGGCTCGGCCCAGTGGCCTGGGCCATGCTTAACGCTGGGCCGTCGTCATAGCAACGGCTCAACACCAAGCCCGGGTCCCTGTAAGCCCGAACGCCAAGGCTGTTGCGTTTTCTCTTTTGTGTGTCAGGGTGAAACCCTCTCACGCCTGCAGGCACACACATGGAAAGCGCGGGGTGGGGGGGGCCGTGAGGGCTGGTGAGTGACACCCCACCCCACCCCCCACCCCAGAGGCTCCACCGAGCAATCCCCCCCATCTCCCACCCTCTCTGTGGCCCAACCTGGCTTGTGGAGAGGCCCCCTCATGCTTGGGAGGTGTGCTGGGGTGGGGGTTCGGGGACCCCCCACACCCCAATGAAGCATTGACTGCCCTCCACTCAGCTCTGACAGAGAGCCCCCTCTCCCACTTTGAACATGAAAAGATACCCCACCCTCCTTCCCTGAATGAGGAACAACTTCCTGTAAGCACCCCAGATGTTCCCTGCTGGAAGAACAGGGTGAGACAGGGAGGAGCAGCCTGGGCCTCTGTCCCTCTGATCCCCCCTTCCAAAAAGGTGGCTCCTGGTGAGCAGCTCCGGCTGCTCCCACACACTGGCGGGGGCAGGGGAGCCCGGTGCCCCTCACGGTCTCACGACTGGCCCTGGCACCCAGGTCCCAGGAGCCTCAGCTTACAACACAGTGTGACTGAGGACAGGTGAGCCCAGAGGGACTCTGTACAAGCCTGATCCTGCTCAGGCAAGGGGGGCGGGGAGGAGGGACGGGCAGGCCCCTCAACAACGGAGCAGCCCCAACACCAGGGCCTTATCTCCTGCTACACCTCTGTGCTGGCCCCTTCAAAACTTCTCTGCCTTGGGATCCTGGCGCAGGAGCGAGCGGTGTTTCTGTCCAGGGTGAATCGGAACCACTGGTACCAAACAGCAATGACGTGCCAGCCAGCCAGGGTGCCCGCAGGCTGGGCAGTCGGCGGGGGGAGCCGAGATGCCCTGAGGGCATCCATTGTGTGGGAAGAACCCTTCCCTATCCTGGGCTACCAGCCCAGCGCCATCCCACAGTGGCCTGGGGGGAGGGGTGGGCAGGGTTGTCTTCCCCCGAGGCCTTCATTTCCCTACATGTGCAGTGAGGGTGGCCTCACTCCTCTTCCACCACCCCCTTCCAGAAGCCCCCTTCCCCATCCTCCCTGGCCTTCCCTGCCTGCTGCCCGTCTCCTTGGGCCTGCATGCAGCCATGGGTAGACTATGAGCCCTTAGACTGCAGAGGAAGCACCTGCCCTGCCCCTTCCTGGGCTGCGTCCCAGGCCCTGGGTGCTTGGTACCAAAGGACGCTTTCCTTGCATGTAGGGCCAGGGAGGAAGGTGGGCAGCCCAGGCCACTCCAGTGGCCCTGAGCCTTCTGGACTTGGCCCTTTCTTCCCCAAAGGGGCTCCCTTGAGCCGCAGGCCACTTGTCCCTCTTTCCTGCTGCCCCAGGATGTCCACCATGGACATGGACCTCTCACTCTGGGCGCCATCACCATCCACCCGGTGACTGTGGGGTCTCCAAGACCTTGAACAGTGCCCGGCAAAGGGGGGGAGCTCAAGGCTGAGCATAGGGGCTCCCGGGTCCTGCTGCTCCCTCACTGCCCTGCCAGCCTCCTCTTGGAGACACCTCCTTGGAAGCTCACCCTCCCCTCTGGGGCCCCGGCCACAGGCTATCCCTTGGGACCCGTGGTGGCAGTGGCGCCCTTGGCAACTGCAGCTCGGAGGCCCCGAGGTGCCCAGCCCTGAGCAGGTGTGGAAACTGCAGCCTCCCCGCCAGAGGGGACTTTGTGCCCCCTGCAGCCCCCTGGGGCCACC
Organism: Nesogale talazaci; assembly: GCA_004026705.1. Lineage (NCBI taxonomy): Eukaryota > Metazoa > Chordata > Mammalia > Afrosoricida > Tenrecidae > Nesogale > Nesogale talazaci. The sequence goes on along the minus strand of PVJH01015969.1, from coordinate 24,013 downwards.
CCTCCCCGCCTCCATCTGTGCAGACCGTCCCAGCTCAGGAGGGCCAAGCTCGGCCCCTGTCTATCCACTGGTCTCTCAGCTACCCTAGCATTGGGTACAGGGCTGGGATCCAGGGGGGCCGCCAGGCCTGCCGAATCCCAGAGACCACTAGATGGCATCTAGGCTGGACCAAGGGTCTAAGGCAGCGGTTCTCAACCTGTGGGTGGAGAACCCTTTGGGGGTTGACCGATCCTTTCGTAGGGGCCACCCGATTTGTAACAGTAGCAAAATTACAGTTACGAAGTAGCAACAAAAATAATTTTATGTTTGGGGTCACCATCACCTGAGGAAGCGTATGGAAGGGTCTCGGCCTGAGGAAAGATGAGAACCCCTGGTCTAAGGGGTGCCCGCCCCCCGTACCAGCGCTCCCCCACACACCCCATTGTCCAGTTGTCACTCCAAGCCAAGCCTGCCAGAGACTTCCCCGCAGGGCCTCAGTGCCCACCCCTATCCCCGCCAGCTGTTCTGGGAGGGTTCTCCCCAAAGGGCTCCAGACTGGCCCTGCCTCCCCACCCCGCCCCCTCCCAGCCCCATCCTGCACTCACTCTTGGCTTTTTCGTTTTTGCGGGAGGGCCGCCAGCGGATGCAGGAGCGGTGCTCGTCCAGGTAGTAGAAGCGGGCCAGGCCTTTGGAGCCACCTCGAAGCTTCACCATCTGCGTCCCCGCCTGCATGGCACTCATGCACCGCTCCACTAGATGGACGGACAGAGACAAACACAGAGTGCTGTGAGCGCCCGGGCCAAGCCACCCTGACAGCACCCCGGCCTCCTCACCACCCTGCTCGCCGGAGTGGGAGGACACCCACCGGACGGAGGCCCACCCCAGAGACCCCAAGGCACAGGTCAGGCTCTTGCTTAATCACACACAGTCTGGGGTTTCTCGTGCTCAGGGCCAGTGGGAGACCGGTCCTCTCTTCCCCACCTCCCTCCCACTCTGTCCCAGGGAGGGAGGTTGTCAGGCCAGGTCCGGTTCCTTAGCCACCCTCCCAGCCCCCGCATCAGAGCACCCCCAGCGTGGCCATGGTACGGTGGCTCTGCCAGGCACAGGGTGAGCCTGCGCGGTGGTGGCCACCGGTGACACATAGCCCGACTTGCTGACCTTCCAACACATAGGCCACTCCTGAGAGGAGCTGGTCACCTTCCTGGGCATCTGCTCCTCCTCGAGGCCCCAGAAAACCACAGCAGCACCGGCACCCTCACACTTACTCCTGGAGACCCTGCTAGGCATGGAGGACCAGGGTCGGGACCCCAAGGCCAAGTCTCCCAGGTGCAGATGCCGGAGAGCAAAGCTGGTTTGATCCCCAGAACACAGCCCCTCCCTTCGGGCCCATGTGCCCTCTCTGAGCAGATCCCTCTCCTGTCTGAGCTCGGCCCTCACCCCCGTCCCAATGGGCGGTGCTTCAAGAACCGGGCCAGCCCTGACCCCAACTAGGTACCCACCCAACCCTGGAAAGGAGGCTTGCCCGTGGGGTGGGGTACTCGGGGAGGAGGCCCGCCTTCCAGGCGAGAGGGGAGGCAGAAGCACAGGCTCCACAGGGCTGGGCCACAGAAGGCTTACAACAGGGCCTGCGGGTGCCACCCGGCCCTTCTACGCTCCACGCAGAGAACCGGGTGAGCAGCCCCCATCCCTTCCCCAGGCTGCTCTGGGCCACCCGAGGCAGACCATAGGACACTTCCCCTTCCCAGGCAGAACTACTGCAGGGACTTCAGCAATAGGAAGGTGCTCAGTCAGTGCCAACACGCTGCCCTCCAGCCCCCCTGGTGACTGGGACACCCCCTTACTGCTAGCACCTCCAACTCCTGCACACTCCCACGTCCTCCTGGGCCTGCCCGTGCTGCAGTCCTGGAGGGGGAGTCCTCAGGCTGCTGCCTGAGCCATACTTGACCCCTAGAGAGAGGCAGGGGGGAGGGGAGGGCAGAGGATGACTGAGAGGGGAACAGGAGACCCCAGGCCACTGACACCTCCAGGGAAGCTATGTCTTGCTCCCATGGGCACCGAGCTAGGGGCTTCCTAGCCAGGATTGGCCCCAGTGCCCTCCCTGGATACGACTGGGCTCCCTATGACCGGAGGCAGTGCCTCAGCCAGGCAGGCCCCTCTAGTGTCACCTGGTTGTCACCGGTGTCCCAGGCTAGCCTGCCTGGATCCCTCCAGGACCCCTGAAGCCTCCAAGACACCGTCCAGTGACTGTGGGGAGGGAGGCGAGCCAGTGAAGCCCAACCCCTCTGGTCCCATCCTGACCACGAGTCAGGCCAGCTGCTCCAGGGACTTAGGGGACTCAATGCTGGGCACCCAGGAAGGGACCGGGAAGGCTCCAGCCCAGGGCAGAGTTTCAACAGGCTGGGGGGCTGGGGCACTCCTGGCACGCTTAAGCCCTCATGCTTAAGCCCTCATCCCCACCCCAAGCCCATCCGCTCCCCTGCCTGGGCACACCCTGGTCTCAAGGCCTCACCCCTCTCCCCCCGCAGGGGGCTTGCCAGGACAGCTTGCTGGCAGCACCTGGACTTGGGTGTAGGAAGACATTCAAAATGCTGGCCACGCACCCCGCTGACTGCCCATCCCGAGGCCCCGAGCCCACCATCCTGAGGCTCCTGTGAGCAGGGCGGAAGCTAACTCCCATGCCCTGCACAGAAGCAGGGGCCTCAGAGCCCGGAACAGTCCAGATCTGCAGAGTCAAAGGGTCCAAAGGGGATGGGGGTGCAGACTGAGAGGACATGGACTTGGTAGGCTGACCAGAGAGCCCAAGACACCCCCAGAGAGAGCCAGCATGATCACCTGAAACCACACCCCAAAAGTGTCTTTGTCTCCTTGGCGGACATGGAGGGCATCCAGGGGCTCTGAGGTCAACTTCACAATGGATTAGCCAACCACGTATCCCCAGAAAGGGAGGGGGTGACTTATGCACCCCAGGAAGAAGGGGCCCCTGGCCCCCACTTGGCAACACCACCTGTGCTGGGTAAGGGTCTGTGTGGCGAGGGGGTTCCTCCCCTCCTGACTGGGGTCCCATGGCCGCTGGAACCCAGACCCAGATTGGACAGAGGTCCATGACCTACAGCCCTGGTGTCCAAGGGCACTGACACCCCTGTCCTGCTTACAGTGTGACACTCCTGCAGCCATCAACCTTGTAGCCACTGGGCTGGCCTCATTCCATCCACCACCACCCCACCAGAGACCCCTCCCTTCCAGACACTCCCTTCCACGCCAGTCCTAGTTCAAGTATTCTCCTTTGTGTTCTTGGGGATGGCCTGTCTCAATCTGGGGTACCCCCCACCCAACCCCGAGATACGACCCAAATCCTAGCTCTCCTCAAAGCTTTCCATGGGCTCCCAGCTCCTCACTGCCCAGTCCAGTCCCATAGCCCCTGCCTGTCTGCTGCCCTTCGCCTTTCAGCCTGGTGAGCCTGGTGGCCACTCTGCCCAGGGCAGAGGACTCTGGGACAGGTTAGCGGGACCAATCCAGCCTCCCCAGATCCCCTTGACCTCACTGATGTCCCGTGCAGTAATCTTTCACTGACGGGCTGTCTAATCCATCTTCTGACCCATGGCTCTGCCCCCACTTCGCGTGCAGCTGCTGCTGGGGCACAGCAGGGGCGGGCTTCAACCCCAGCCTCCAGCCAGGGTTCCCCTGCCCACACCACTGCTGACCCACACATCATGTCCTGTGACCACGGTGCACACCTGGCCGGCCTCAGTCACCTCCACAATTGGTTTGGGAACTGGAGTCCATCTGAGCTGCCTGCCCTCTGACTGACTGGCACGGCCAGCTCAGACCAAGAACCCTGAGGGACTCTCCACACCCAGGGGCTGCTGGCGAATTGACCTGCCTGTAGGAAATGAGCAGAGCCCAGCCCCTGCCCCCTGCTCCTGCCCTCCTCCCCTCCCGCCTGCAGCCACTGCCCCTCTGAGACCCTCAAGCTATAGGAGGTTCTGCCAGCACCTGGCATCGGTTCACCCACCCCACAAGGACTACCTCCCTGGCCCCCACTGTCTGTCCTGAGCTGGGCTAGATCTTGAGCAGTGGCCTAGAGGAAACCGCTCACAAAACCAGGGACCCCACCATGGTTCCACACAGGGCCACCCTGCTCCTCCTCTTCAGGAGTCCCCGTGTCCTCACCCTGCAGCCCCCTCCCCACTTTCACTCTCAGGCTGCCCCTCCCTCTCTCCATGGCCTGCGCCACTGTTCTGTTCCTATGAGGCTTCCCACGGCCTCACGGACCCCCAGTGTGGCCATGCATGTCTAAATGCAGACTGCCCAGTCCCCGGCGCACTTTGGACACAGAACCACCCCATTGATGAGGGGCCGGCAGAGCTGAGAGAAGGCATCGCAGAGAACCTAGATCCCGCCCTCTGGAAGAGGGGAGGACATAGTCCCCACACCACCCTGCGGAGGTGATGGCCACTGGCTCTTGGCCTGAGCACTGCTGGACAGACACAGGGCCAGCTTTCGAGGGCCTGGCTGCCTCTCACCAGTGGCGGCAGTAGCTCCAGCTCTGTCCTAGAAGATCCAAGGTGAGGGACAGGCAGAGGGACAGGCAGGGCCCCCTCTGGGGAGGGTGAGCACAAAGGGGTCCCTTGACCCCATGCTGGTCCCGCAGAGAGAAGAGGTGGTTCCTGAAGGTCTAGTCTTGGCAGCTGGGGGGAGGGGCCCTAGCCCCACCCCACTTGACTTTGAGCACCACCTCAGGTCCTATCTGTTGGAACCTCAGTTCCCCACCCCCACAACCACCCCTTTCCAAGGATTCCACGCTTGGGTCCCTTGTTGGTTCATCCAGAAGCCCCAGCAGTGAGCGGCAGTGCTGTGAGCAGGGAGTTGGAGGTGGGGATCTGCTGCGCCCCAGGGGGCAGTCTGGCAGTCTGATTCTGTTTTTATGGCCCAGATGGTTCTGTCCTCCCACTGTTGGCCACCCGGGCCGAGGTGCCAGTGGTGAGGACGCACCTCTCCCCTGAGGACGATGAAACATCGATTTCGCCTCCTGCAAACCCCACAAACGACAACAGGCCTTCCAGGTGCAGGCGGGTGACCCTTCAGAGGCTGCCCCGTCGGGGCGAGAGACTGTATCTTGTTCACTCACCCCTTGTGTAGTGGGGAGCATGGTGGGAGGGCAGTGTCTTCTCCCTCCCTGCAGCCTTCAGGGCCTGTGGACTCAGACCCCCGAGCGGAGCCTGCAACATCTGATCACGCGCCTGCTTTCCCTAAGGTCAGGGTCAGGGTCAGGGTCATCTGTCCCCACCCCACCCCGCCATGGTCCCAGACATGCTGCATCACTCTTGCTGGACCCGAGGGCCTGCACCCTCGGTCCCCCTTTGGGCCCACCTCAAAGCGCCCCCCTGCCTGGCCTGTGCTGGGCCAGAGGGGAGGCCGCAGGGAGAGGGCCGGGTCCTTCCATCAAGCAGCAACCGGTTGCTCCCCCAGATGGGCCCGGGCGCTGGCCGCACGCCGACGGGGGAGGGCGGCCCACACACAGATGGCGGAGACGATTTCGACGTCTTGAGAGGCAGCTCGTCCCCCCCACACGTCTGGGTGCCTCCTCCCCGACTATTTTTACTTCACTGGGGAGTGTGCGTTGGCTCCCTCATGCCTCCCCCAGGCAGGGCTTAGGGGTGGTCGGGCCCTGGGCCCCAGCACCGGGAGCCACTGCCCAGCCCTTGGTGGCTCCAATCTGGTCAGCAAAGCGCCGGAGGGCCCCCTGGCAGGGCAGTGCCACCTCCGGGGACTTGACTGCACCCTTTCCGTCCAGAGGCAGGGTCCTTCCAGAAGAAGGCCTGACTCCCTCACATGGTGCAGGCAGGGAGGACCACTCAGAGGGGACTGACTGGACTGCTCCAGCCACATCAGCCTTCAAGGCCTCTGTGTGTGGCCGCTGGGCAAGACAAGAACCACGCATGTCCTACAGGCGGGGACAGGTTCTTGGTGGCCGGCCAGTCCGTCTGCCCACCACGTGGAGCTCGGCTGCACTAAGAGCACCGCCCACCCTGGTCAGGGCTCTCAGCAACCTGGTCCTCCCCCATCTGGTGGCACTGTGCCTGGCCAGTCCGGCCCTGCAAGGTACGATGAGGGCCAGTGGGACTTTTTCATGCTGTCCCTTAGCCAGAGATGGTCCTCATGACCAGAGACAACCGGGAGGGATAGGGAGCCCACCAGGAATGGGGTCACAGGGCAGTGCCAGCAGCCCTTTGGGTGTGAACCTGAGCCCTCTGAGGCAGGGATCCGGGACTCATGCCCACCCCTGGGAATAGCCCTTTTCCGTACTGGTGGCGCCAGGCCCTGCTCCAATTCCCACCTTAGACCTGTCCTATGAGCACGGGAGACCTGAGGCCCTGGAACAACCAGGAGGCTCTTAACCTGGCTTCCCCCTGTCTGTAGCTCAGAGGGGCAGATTTCCTCTAGACCTGCCCCTCCACCTGCCCTGGCAGGTTCAGAGTCAGCGGGTGCCACATGTCTCCCCCAGTCCCTGGTGCTCACGATGACTGGTGCCTCCTATCAATGCCCACTGAGCCTTCCTGACACCTGGGTTCCCTTGTCTATTTCCAGAGGGCTCTCCAGCCTGGTTTTGGGGCTCCTTTCTTATTCATGGAAAGCCGTGAGGAGGGGGCTGCAAGTCAGGGCAGCGAGCACGCTGGCCATGAGCCCTGCTCCAGGAGCCTGTGCGAGTGGAGGGTGCATGGCGGGCCGAGGCTAGGTGGGGCTGTTCCTGAGAAGTCACCAGATGGAGCCCAGGCCGCCCAGCAGGTGTCTCCGTTCCTCCTGCAGGACCGTGTGGAGCAGCAGCTTTGAGAGGAGGGCCCCCGAAGTTGGAAGAGTCCAGGCCAGGGGGGTGGGCGGCAGCTGGCAGGGCCAGGAGGAGTAGGCAAGAGGCCAGGGAAGCGCCAGGAAACACAAGGAGGAGGCGGGAGGGCGGTTTCCTAGAGAGCACCGGCCTGAGGGCTGTATAGGTGAAGGGTCCTGAAAGCCTGCTTCCTGACTTAGCGTCTTGGCATCTCCTATTGAAAGAAAACTCCCAGGTGCCCCCTCCCCGCTTGATTCCACTCTGCTCAGTTTCTGGCCTGGGGCCCCGATCTCCCGCATCTACACACTGTCACCAGAGCCTCACACCCACCACTAACCCCAGACAGCTCTGGATAGGAGGCTACCCAGAAGCTGGCCCTTGGGGCTGCCTCTCAGTCCGTGGAGAGTTCAGGAAGACGCGGAGGAGCTGGCTGGCTCCCACCAGGCCTGCCTGAGCCAGGAATAGAGGCCGAGGCCAAGCCACCCGGAGGCAGGCACGGCCTGCCTGATTTGAGCAGGCGGAAGGTACTCACTCTGTCCCCAGCCAAGGGTTCGCCCCTGTTCCAAAGGTCTTGCCTATTCCTTCTATCTCCCCTGGGGTCTTGGGATCGCCTGCCCCCCTGCCCTGCCTGCTCCCCTGGCCCTCCGGACCCCCTGCTAGGCACCCTGGTTTCTAGCTGCCCCACCCTGGGGCCCAGAGCTCCCAGGTGCCATGTCTGGCCTCTGGCCCACAGGCACTCAGAGTGGCCAGCCAGTCCCAGCCCAGGCACCATGGCAGGGGTTCCCAAGGTACCTGGCACCTGGCAGGTGTGAGGTAGCCAGGATCCGGCTGCCTTGGTAAGATGCCTGCTTCTCCCACTGCTGCCAAGCGGCCCCACCCACTGCCATCGCCGCACAGGAAGTCTGTCCACCAGCGGGGCCCATGTCCACTGCACTAAAAGCACAGTCCCAGCGAGACGCAGCCAGTGACTCTTCTGAAGGCAGCCCCCTGCTCCCTCTGCAGCCCACTTCCTGAGCGGGCTCTCTGCCCACTTCCAGAGAGGTGCCAGGAGCAGCGATGCCGTCGCCATCGGCTCATTCACGGGGCAGATGGAGGCCTGGACCCAGGACTCCGGTCCATCTGCTCCTGGTCCCACAGCCCATCGGAAAGCTCTCCTGGGAGGGGCCACCAGCAGAGAAGGCAGTGTTGCTGCCTCCCCTCCCCCACTGCCCTGGATGGGGACACAGAGCAGGCACCATGGCTGACCGCTCCTCCCCAAAGCCAGGGCATTCCCTGACTGCTCTCTCTGCCCTGGAACAGGGCCCTCTGCCGGTCAGGTTCCCTGGCCTTAAGGTCTTAGGGTCAGCAGGTCAAGGTGGTGCAAAGAGGGTCCTCAGACTGAAGCTTGGCCGCTTCCGGTGTTGGCCTCACAGAGTCCCCTGCAGGCCAGGTTCTCCCTGGGGTCTGCCCCACTCAGGAACCCTGCCCAGCACCGGGGGTGGGGAGTGGGACAGCAGTTTCAGGCAGGTGCCCCCAGGTGGACACATAGGCCAGCCTGTCCTTGAAGCGCCAGGCTGGTACCTGCTTCACCACGCTCTATTTATGAAGGACATCTTAGCTGGGGGTGGGGAGAGACGCATGCCTGCCTGCCCTCAGCACCCTGCAGATGCCCTTTGTTCTGTCTGAATCCTCATGGCCCCGAGGTGCCCCTCTCTCACAGCAGAGGCTCAGGAGGGGGCAGCACCTGGCATGGGGTCGCACAGCTGGCCTGCAGCACCAGGCCAGGCCAGCCTGCGTCTGACCACAAGGCCACCCCATCCCCCACCTCTCCAACCTGCTGGCGGCCGGTCCCCTCCACCCAGACCAATCAGGGGGCAGCACGCCTGGTGAGTCTCTTGTCAGGCTCTGCTCTCCCCTCCTTGGAAAGTTCTTCCCGCTCTCCTCCTCAAGTCACTCCTGGTGTAAAGTTGGCCCTGGCCGAGGGCTCCAGGAACAAGTGCTGCGGTGGGGGTGGAGATGGGGGGCCGCCAGGGCAGTTGGAGCTGGTGTGCAAGACAAGTTCCCCTAGTCCCGCCTCAAGAGCCCTACAGGGTTGATCCTGACACCCCCACCATGCCCCTTCCTCCAGCGGATTCCGAGGTCCTGGTGCCCAACAGTCCTGGGGGGGCCCTGTGTCCGACACCTGCTCTCCCAGAGCAGGAGAGGATAGCGAGGGCCGCCGCAGCAGTCTCCAGCCCCAGCCGCGGGGGGTCCCAGGACACGCCTGGGCGCCTGTGCCTGTCGCTGTCCGTGGTGCTGACCGAGACTCTGAGCCGCAGGCGCTGCCTTTCAAGCCCTGGTTGAGGAGGGAAGCGGAGCCGGCGAGCCCCAGGGTCTCAAGCGCCAGACCCCACCAGAGATGGGACACCACTCCAGAGAGCCGGGGCAGGCCAGAGGTCAGGGGAACTGGGTCAGTGCGGCTGCCCCCCTCCCTGCCCACAGGGACTCATCATCTCCACCCTCCTGAGGGACTCATCATCTCCACCCTCCTGAGCAAGCGGGACCCTCTACGGGGATCTGGGACAGTGCGGGTGGCAGGAATGTGCTGCTGAGGATCGAGGTCATGGGCCCCCCTGCCCGGAACCCCGCCGCGCGGGGCAAGAACTGCCTGCGGTGGGCCCCCAACAGACTGGCCAGCCCCTGTACACAGAACCCTGCCCCACCTCTGCCCGCGCCCCCCCCCCCCCCCCCCCCCCCCCCCCCCCCCCCCCCCCCCCCCCCCCCCCCCCCCCCCCCCCCCCCCCCCCCCCCCCCCCCCCCCCCCCCCCCCCCCCCCCGCCTCTCTTACCTTGGTCCCGGCTGAGCCCGCCCGGGTCCTCGGACCCTTCCATGGCCCGCGGACACCAAGCCCTCCGCTACCGGCGTGGCCCGAGGGGGCCTGGGTCCCGAGCCCGCCCCGCTGGCCGCGCGAGCCCGGGCCCGAGCCCGAGCAGGGGCGCCCCGCGCGCGGAGCCCATGTCTAGGAGCTCGCGGGTGCCGCCGCCGCCGCCGCCGCCACCGCCGCGGGGCGGGAGGGGGGAGAGCGGGGAAGAGCGCGCGGCCGCCGGGAACCGCCCCTCCCCCGGGAGCCCCGCCCCCCTTAACCCCTCAACGCCCGGCTCCGTGGCCCTCTGACCCGAGTGAGTAGAGGCTGGGGCTCTGGCTGCATCTGAAGTGGTGCCTGACTCAGGGGGAATGTCCCAGCATCCGCCCTGCGTAGCCCTCGGATGCCTAAGGTCGGGGCCGGGTGGGGATGGGGGGATTCGGAAAGACCCCGGGATCGCTCAGATTATTACGCATAGGTCAGCCCCCCCCCCCCCGCCCTCGCTGTACCCTGGGGCCGTTTTTAAAGGTTGTCTAGGAGGAGAGGCGTTGTGCTCCTGGTCCACCTGAGGGAGGGGTCAAGGCCTGGCTGCCCACACAGAAGGCCTCATGGTCCTCAACCCTCTTCCCTGTCAGCCCCCCCACTCGCGGTGTCCTCCAAAGCAGGGTTCAGAACAGGTGTCTGTAGGGTCTGGGGGGGTGGTAAGGGGAGTTAGGAGTGTGCTCCTCACCCCCCAGACTGTCTGCCTCGGGCAGGGTCCAGTCCTGCCAGCCCTTTCCCCAATCGTCTCCTCTTGGAATGTGTTGTCACTTTACCTGCTCCCTCCAGCGTCGGCGGGGAAATAGCATTTTCCAGATCAACAAAAGATGTTTCCGCTTATCAACTCTGAAAGGTGCCACTTCTGCTCCAAGCCCCGTCTGGCAGGGGCTTGGCAGCGGCTCCCAGGAGACGGCTGCCAGGGGTGGGGGTGGGGCTAAGCCTAGGCAGAGGGACTGCAGTTGACCTCCTGCCAGCAAAGCGCACCCCCCAGTTGTGGAGGGGGAGGGGCCCACCACTAAGGAGCACTAACCCCCTGGACCCCATGAGGGAAAGCCCCTGAGCCAGCTGGCAAGCACCCTTAGAAGGGTCACCCTCCTCCTTCCATCACATGCTCAGGGCAGGGTGGGGGGCTGCCCCCTCTGGCTGGGCCAGATTCCGTTGTTCCGAGCCTGTGCTAAGCAGAGACCGGGTAAGGGCAGGCCTTGCCCTGCCTCTGACAGGGGTCTGCTGACTCCTCAGAAAGTGGGGGGTCTTGGTAAAGCCAGAACTGAATCAGGTAAGCTATGGGGAAACCTACCAGGCCAGGAAGGTTGGGGAGTCTTACGGGAGAGGAAGGCTGTTAGGAGAGTGGTCTCAGCAGAAGTCACCTCATGAGGTGGCCAGAGCCAGCAAGGGGTCTGGCCAAGAAGTCTAGCAGCATCACACCCAGCTCCAGTTGTCCCTGGGGACACTTCCTCCAGGAAGAGGAGCCGGGGGGGGGGGCAGGTCTAAAGCAAGAAGAAACAGGGGCCCCAGAAGAGGGGGAGCGGTAGGAGTGGATGACAAAGCCAGACCATGGGGAGGAGGGAGAGATGCTGAGTCAGGGTCCGGGAGGAAGACGGATGGAGGCCTTCACCTCCAGGACGGGGACCCCCCCATGGCCCCTGGGCCTGGCCCTCCTGAGAGGCCAGCTGACACCAAGTTCAAGTTCTAATGAATAATCCATGCGGCTGCCAGCCCCGCCCACCGCAGCAGCCGGCCGATGAGTTGTCACCGATGAAAGCGATGAAAGCTGTGATTAAAAGCTGCCTGCTGCACATGTTAATTTGCTTAAGATTCTGATCTCCCAAATCTCCTTTCTGGGCATTTAGCAGAATTTCATCTTTGAAATCGCTGGGCTTGAGTGGTGGTGGGGCTCGTTTCTGGAGTGTTCTTTAAGGACAAAGTCTACCACCCCATCCCCCTGGAGTACACACACACACACACACACACACACACACACACACACGTTTAATCTTCTTATTTAAAGGAGACAGCAGGAATAAACTAATACCAGACTGGGGGTGGAAGGTGCTGGCGTCCCTGCCTGAGCCCTTCTCCTTGCGACCTGCTGATCCACACCTCAGATGGGGAGACTGAGGCCAGGAGCCCCGACTCTGCCCTCTCTGCCGACCCTGCCGCTTCTGCCAAGCCCCGCTGCCTCTCCTGTAGCCCGAGCCCTGCTCCCTGCACCTTGTCCTGAGACCCTGCCCCAGGCTAGGAGGGGGTGCTTTGGGAAGGGCACCCCCACATGCTGACCAGGCAGTGAGAGAACCCTGTCCTTTCTAGTCACCTGTTCTGCGGCACTTCCTCACAGTGCTGAGTGGAGACCCTGAAATGCTGAAGACCTGGGGCCACCTTGGCGTGGTGCCTCGGGAGAAAGGCCTGGCAGGCGATTAGGCATGGAAAACCCTGCCAGGATCACCGTGCTGGGTGATGGCACCCCAAAACACAAAAACCCGGGGCTGGGGAGTCTGCTCGTGACCCCATAGGGAAGAATAGAACTGCCCCAGAGGGCTTTCAAGGTTTGACAGCCGTACAGAAGCAGACAGACACCTCTTTCTCCCTCAAAGCAGCTGGTGGGTTTGAACCGTCAACGTTTCTGGCTAGCTCTTAACAACCTGGTCACCAGGGCCCCTCTAGAGCACCCAAGGCCCAGGTTCACACTGTGCTGGGTGCCCCGGCTAAGAGGTGTGCCGGGAGACCTAGGTTCAAGTCCTGCCTTGGCCCTGACTGTGTGGCCCGTGGGAAGTCGCTGTCTCCTCTAGCCCCAGTTTCTCTATTTTTGAACTCGAAGGATATGGGCCTGGAGCCTCAAGATGGACCTTAGAGGAACTTTTGGGGAGCAGTGATGAAGCAGGTGGGTAGAGGGACCATCAGGGGGGCCAGATAGGGCCAGATGATCTTGCACCAAAAATTCAAGTGGGATCCCCCCCACACTGGGTGGCCTGACTGTGAGCAGGGCCAAGCTCGCTCCGAAGGCTACAGGGCCTGGCTGGGCTGGGGTAGTACTGACCGTGAAGTCCATTGACCTCCAGGAAGCAGAGGCTGTGTGAAACTGCCATGGCTTGGAATGAAGCCGATTGGCGCCCAGAAGCCTCGTAGCCCAGGCAGAGAGGGCTGTGCGTGGTCGGTCCTGCCCTACATAGCTCTCCAGGAGCCGCCCCCAGGAGACTGCAGCAAAGCGCACAGACACAGCACACACAGGGGCTTGGGACCTGGGTGCACTGTGGAGGGGAGGCCCCTGCTCCCCACCCCCAGCCTCTCAGATAAGGCAACTGAATAGGAGCAGTCTTCCCAGATCTCCGAAGCTGTGCTCCCCTCAGGACCCCTGGGTTTTAATGACCTCTCCCAAGTATCCTGAGCGTGTTTCAGGGACATGGACATGTCAGGAAACAGCAGAGCTACCAGCCCCGCCGCTGGGTGACAAACGGCCAAGCCGTGAGTCCCTGGGGGGATTAAGTAATTATTCAGCATCCGAGCCAACTCTGTCACTTTCTTGCCCGGTGTTAAGAGGTTGGTCGATGTTACACAGTTTCTGATCTGAAGGGAGGCTGCTCTGGGCGCCCTTCTGTCAGCTGAGACCCCCCCACACACACACACACCCCACCCCCAGGCCTCTCAACACACAGAGCACCCCAGGATAGGCTGAGCAGCCGCCTTCCTGCGGAGAGGCTAGGGTGGGGGGATGCCGGGAGCACTTGTCTTTGGGACATGCCCGAGTCTCACAGCTCCCACAGTGACCCTCCAGGTGGCTGCGCTCCAGCTCCTGTGTGCCGTCACGCCTCGCCTGAGTCCAGCCCTGGACGCAGTCCCGGGCTTCCAGAGAAAGAGGTGGCCAGGTTGAGCAGGATGTCCCCACAGGGAACTGACAAGACCACGGCCTCCTGGGTCTGGCCACAGCTCTCCAAGGATGGGCCAAGGGCCACCCAGAGTGACCACAGACCTCTCCGAGCTGCCCTTAGGCTCTGGGCATGAAGGGGAGGGCAGGGATGGCAGGGCAGAGGGCAGCATGAAAGCATCCGCATGAAGGGTCTGGCCAGGGCAGGCTGAGCTCCAGGGAGGGTCCATCTGGAAAAGACTCCAGAAGGGAAGGGGGTGGGGCTCAGCAAACCCAATAGCAGACAGGAACACAGGGTGCTGGGCCGGGAGACCCTAATCCACAGGCTCTGTGATTGGGGCTGGTATCCCCATCTACCTCAGGCATGGCCTGGCTCACCCTGCCCTGTCACCCAGAGCCAGGGGTCAAACAAGGGTGCTGGTGCGGCTCTTGCCCCACCCCTTCCCCACCCAACTGAGTTGGTGGGGAGCTTAAGAAGCCTCACAGCTCAGTGCCAGGGCCTGCAGGAGCCAAGCAGACACCCTCACAGGAGGGAGGGACGCAGCTCTGAGGCTCCGATGTTCTGGAGGAAGTAGGGGTGTGGTAGGGAAGGCCAGGGCTGCCCCCCAGGACTTCAGATGGCACCCCGGTGGGAGAAGGTCTCTATTGGGGGGCTAGGAGGGGTGTAGGCAGGGGTGGAGCTCAGGGGACAAGGCCACCAGGCAGCTTCCGGAAGGTTTCAACCTGAATCCTCATGGACAACCCACCTGGTCCCCAACACAGACATCCACACCTCTGCCTCCTTTCCCAGGGTGCTGCTCCCAAGAGGGGCAGGTCAGGCCCTGCCCTGGAGGTCTCGGCTTTGCTGGAGTGCGAGGCAGCAGGCGCCTGCCTTCCCGGCCAGCCAGCTTCCCTGCACCAGCCTGACCTACATTCCCAGGCACTTGCCAATGGTAGGCAGAGCCCACTCGCCTGGCATCCCAACAAGCAGACTTTAGGAGAATGCACTGGACACACGGGGTGCCCCTTCCTCTGGTGCTCCAGCCCCAGTTCCACCCCAGACTCCCAAGTTCCCCCAGAGGACAGGGATCCAGGGAGCCGATGGACTCAGCCACCACTCACATTCCCGGTCACTCTGGCCGAATCTCAAAACAACCCTGCTGGTGGGAATGGTCACTCCACTGCTGCACAGAGGGGCCCGAGGGCGGCCATCAAAACCTCCCCCCTCCCATAGGCATGGCCAGAGACCCCCAGTCTCACCCCTGCCTCCTTTCACACACACACACACACACACACGCACACACGCACACACGCATGCACATGCACACGCATCAGGGTCAGCCTGTGCTCGTGTGACGGTCCATCAGCATTTCCGTGTCACCCAGGGCAGAGATGTATGAATCCACACGGCCCTTGCCTTGTTAAAAAATACAAAAATCCTTGAAATTAGAAGCTCATGCACACTGCATGCAAATGCATGCAAAGCAGTCCTGTCCTTTCCCTGTGAGACCTCTGGAGCCATGCCCCCTGGCGGCCTGTAGCCACAAAGCCCCTTCCAGGGCCGCCTCCCACCCTGTGTCCCCTCCTGGCCTTTCTCACGCATGCCTGTCCCCTGCCCTCCAGCTGTCAGCTAATGTTGATTCCATGCTGGCTGGACTGGCACAGGCAGGAGTCCCCGTGGTATGGCGGGGTTCTTGTTGGGCTGCTAATGGGGGAGGTCAGTGGTTCAAACCCACCAGCCAGGCTGCAGAATCAAGATGAGGGCATCTGGCAACCTCCTTCTGAAAAGACAGCCACTGGACAGCATGGGGTGACGCTGATCCGGGGCTTGATAAGAGAAGATGGAGCTAGACTGCGTGTCCATTTATGGAAGCAAACGCAGATCTGAAACGTGAGCAGGCAACTATCTGAGCCAATTATAAACGAGAACACTCACTCCTCGCCTTCGAGTGGATTCTGACTCCGGGCGGCCCTAGAGGACAGGGTCGATCCGTCCCTGTGGGTTCTCAAGCCTGTCACTCTTCACAAGAGTCGGAAGCCTCATCTTTCTCTCACAGAGAGGCTGGTGGTTTCGAACTGTTGACCTCGTGGTTAGCAGCCCAATACATCACCGCTCCCCCATCTGAGCCAACAAAATAGACGAGCAAACCAGAGACGACTGTAGGGTGCCCTGCCCGTTCTCAGGAGCTTCCACACCGCTGGAGGAGGGGTCCAGAGGGTCCCCAGCCAAGCCAGGGGTCTCATGGAAATGCAGGTGGCCCCAGCAGATGCCACCTCACTGGCTGCACCTCCCCTGCGGACCTCGGCTCCCCCACTGGCCCCATCTGAGACTCTGCCCCCCAGACTGAGGCCAGAGCCGGGCACGTGGGGGAGGGGTGTGAGCCCCTGAGGCAGCAGGTTCCATGAGCCACCTGGACACCCTGGCAGGGGCCTGATCTTGACATCCAGCCAAGAACGGCCTGAGCCCCGAGGAGCGGCTGCTGGCGAGGGGCTGCCAGAGCACGCATCTCCAGTCCTCCACCGAAGGGAGCTCTAATAACCTTTCCAGCGCAGAGGAAACGATGTTGCATAAGCACGGAGATTAAAAGCCAACAAGACTGCACAAGGCAGGAGGAGAATTTAACGTGGCTTAAGGTGGCTGGGGGGAGGCGGAGTGGGGCTGGGGTGGGGGTGGGGTGGTGTCCGTATCTAAAATAGGGCTGGGGTGGGGTCCTGCCCAGTCCAGGTGCCTGGCGCTGGACCGGATCTGTGGCACCATTTGCTCTCAGTGTTTCTAGCAGGACACCTCTACCCCCCCCCCTCAATAAATCCTGTTCCACGCTGGAAGGGGGACACACAGGCTTTGCAGAGCTGGTCCTGGCTGTCCCCTGCAGCCCCTTCCCAGAAGGTCCTGGAACAAGAAATGGGTCAGGGGCTGAGAAGCAGATGGGCCCCCGGGCACCTGGAGGACACCAACTCCTCCCAGAGCAGAGACCCCCAGGCCCTACCTGAGCAGTGGTTAGGGATTCTCAATCTGAGGGGAAAGGGGGCTCTAGCTGTGGGAAACACACACACACACACACACACACACACACACATTGCCACGGACTCACACCAGCAGCTGGCCAGCCGAGAGTTGGCAGGGTGCACTGTCCGGAGAGGGCACCTCGCCTGGGGCAAGTGTCGTTCCAGCAGACCCCATTCTGCCCTGTCCCCGGGCTCTCCGTGCCCCAGATGTCCCCTGCCCTCCTCAGTTCTTCTTCAGCCTCTCGCAGGGCTGCTCCAGCTGCCCAGTCCTGAGTCCAGAGAGCTCAGGCCAAGGACTTGCAGCCTGGCTCCCCAGCCCCCAGCCCGAATCCTGCTGGGAGGCCCAGGCTGTACCCCCCTGCTGCAGGTTACATCTCCCAGGACCTCTACCGCTTTATGGCCCCCACCCACCTCATGCACCACTTCCCCGCCACTGACCAGACCCCTCCCCTGTAGGTTCTGCTCACCCCCACTGGCTACACCTTCACCTAATGACCTGCCCATCGTGCCAGCTGCTTCTGCATTGACCCACAGGACCCTGTGCCACACGGTTGGACCTCAGCCCAGGTCTCTGCTTATCGGACCCTTGGAATCAGGCATTGCTGAGTGACTGGTGGGGGACCGGGAGTCAGTCACCCAGGGCTCCTCCCTGGGCGTCTGGCAGCACTGGGTGTCAATCATCTTTCCTTTGCCCTGGGAGCTCCGGGTGGCAGACCAGGGCGAGGAAACTGCAGCAATGTCCCCTACACACACAGTGTTCATCTCCGGCCCACGTGAGGCGGGCTCGGGGCACAGACGAGGTCCTGTCCTGGGCACCTGCCCTCCTCCCCGGCCCTGGCCTGCCCTCTGCCAGCCTCCCCACCCACCTGGCCACACGCTGCACGCGGCACAGAAGCAAATGCTCAAAGAGAAGAAGGGTGGGGGTTGTCTGCTCGATGGCGAGTCTCTGGGGGACTTTAAGAGGGAGCAGTCCGCCCAGCACTCCCAGGGCAAGACTGACTGCCCCACCCCACCCCTGACTCCCTACCAATCCCGGGGGCTGCAGGTGCCAGGGGCAGCCTTGACTTGGTGTCTGTTCAGTCGCTGGCCATTTCCTCCAGGAAGCCCATCTCCACTGACCATCTCCACTGGAAGGGGGGGCCTCCCTTCTTGGCTGAGCATGGTCCCCTGGGAGGAAGGTCAAGAGGCATTGAACAGGCAAGCAGTACATTGTGCTCACTGACCGCTCGGGGCCCCCAAGAAGGCATCCATAGTAGGAGGACCTTGGGCAGTAGGGGGGATGATAATCCCTTTATTGATGGGCACAGTAACACCCTGGCCACAAGAAGGCCCCACCCACTCTCAAGGGCAGAGGAGCCCCCAAAGGGAGGGTTAGCTGTGGCCCTAGGAGTGAGGCCACCCCACTGGGACCTCATTCTGCCCATGAAAATAGAGTTGTCAGCACCAGGCCATTCGCAGCAGGACTACAAGACCTCTCTGTCCACCCACACTGACTGCATCTGAGCCCCCAGGGACCCCATGTAAAGGCTGGCCAGCTCGGGGAAACCTCCAGGGTTTGCCCAAGGCCACTGCAGACACACCTAGCTGATGACAGGCTAGAGAAGTGAGACCTGGGAGTTCCAGACTCAGACTGACTTCTGGCTGGAGAAGAAAGGGGACAGAGAGCAGGGACTCAGGTTGCCTTATGCCAAATGTCCTGGGAGAGGCCTGCTCAGGTCTCATGATGCTGGAGGAGGTCATGTGACTCTGGTCCCTGTCCTGGGAGCCCCCCTGCTTGCTTCTAAGACAGACTTTTTCCACCTGGGCCCTACCCCCTACCAGCCCCCTACCCCACCCCCCGGCCATATCTGGAGAGATGAGACCAGGATCTGAGCAGAAGCAGCACTAAGAGGTGTGCGTGCGTGCGTGCGTGCGTGCATCTGCATGGTGGGGGGTGAGAGGGGTAGCATCCAACCATACCAGGTGACACTACCAGAGGGGATGCCACCAGAATGGTTATCTGAACACTTCTATGCAATGTCTCACTCGAGTCTTATTGTTTTTTGTTAAAATCATCCTCTCGCCAGTTATACCAAAACCATTTTTCACAAGCGCAGGTTTCATGGATCCATGTATCTCCCAGACTAGAACTCTGTGATCATTGACCAGTGGGCTCCTACAAGGACCCCGCTGTCGCCCGGGGCCAGGGGTGGCTTCTCAGCCGTAGCAACATGACGCACAAGAGAGCAAAACAGTGCCCGGCCTGGCGCCATCCTCACAATGGTCCCTGTGCCCGTGGTCACAGCCACGGGTCCCTCCAGTCCCTCCAGGGCCTTCTCTCTTTTGCTCCGAATACAGCGCATCTGATTGGGAGATCATCTCAGGCCAGGACATGACGCATGGCATAGCAGAGGCACCAAGGGCCGAGGTCGGGGGCCAGGTACACGAAGACAGGGAGAGAGAGCAGCGCTCCAGGGTGGCCCCAAAAGACTGCATCTCGCCCTCGAATGGAGAGCAGCGAAGGCTGCAGGCGGGAGAGACGGCCAAACAAGAGAAGTAAACAGAAAATTCCAGAGGGCAGCTGGAGAAGCCAAAGTAAAATAGGATAACGAGTTAGGATCTCCCCGGCAGAAAGAACAGAAGGCGGGGGGGGGGGGGGGGGGGAAACCAAGCCTCGAGTATGGACCGCCGCAGGAAACAGTCAAAGAAGGTGGAAGGAATCCACAGACCACCCCCCCACACCCGAGGCTTGGCCCTCGTTTCCAGCACAGAATGACGAGTCGATGGGATTGAAGAAAGACGTCCGCTGCACGGAAGGCATGGACCGAAGGCAGGGTTCCGGGAATGGAAGGACGACGAAGGGGCCTGTTTCCATCCAGAGATGCACCCCTAGACCTGTGGGAGACGGCTACCTGAAAGATATCCGTATCTGTGCTGGTCACATGGCGACCCAACAGAACACAGGCATTGGAAGCCGGCGATACCCTCCACGTCACCCCGGGCACGTCTCGCTAAAGGTAATTCAGAGTTGCACCGGTGCAGAGCGCTGCTGGAGACTCCAGCCGGCATCAGAGGAGGCTGTGGGAGGGGACGCCGCCGAAGCTGTCAGATGGATGTTGGCTGGAAGCAGAATAGCAGGAAGAAGTTGGCCTGTGTTCTCATGGACTGTGCAAAGGCATCCAAGCGTGTGGATCCTCGCAAACCGCAGAGCGCCTTGCAGAGAGCAGGGGTTCCGGCACACCGGGTGGCATCCATGCGGAGCCGGTACTCAGAGGCAGAGGCAGTCGTGTGAATGGAACTCAGGGCTACAGTGTGGTCTAAAATCAAGACAGGCATGTGTGTGTGCGCGCGCGCGCGCGCGCGCGCGCGCGTGTGCGTGTTGTATCCTCTCGCCACACGGGTTCCATCCACCAGCCAAGCAACTAATCAGAGAAGCCAGAGTCCATGAAGAACACGGCATCAGGCGGAGAGGAAGGTGGACTGACAGCCTTTACTGGATCGAATCGAGGACCTGGCCAGGCTTGCCGGAAGTGAAGAAGACGTGAAGCAGCCCCCCACGACGATGAAGAGCAAAGCAGGGTGGATTGCATCTGCATCTCAGCAAGCAAAGGTCCTTACGACGCGAACCAGAGCGCAGCATCATGGTCAACCGACGGAAGACTGAGGTGGTCGATCAGGGCCCGGGGAAAGACCGGTCAAGAGATCACACCCCTGTCGTGGACACCTCTGTCCAGAAGGCCTCGTTGCTGTGCTAACAATGCCCCTTTGACGTCGAAGGAGGCATACGTAAAGGTCGTTAATACACCTTCCTCGTTAATAAACTCCGGCTTCTCTGATTAGTTGCTCAGCATACCGATGGAACAAATGGGGTGGAAGGATACAGTGCATACACACACACACACACACACACACACACACACACACACACCTGCGTATGGATGCTGGGCCGTGAAAGGAAGACCACAGAACAGAGGCGTTGACGTCACGGTACTGGGGAAGCACACTGAACATGCCACCGCCTGGCAGAGCAACAAGCAACCCTGTCTTGGAAGAAGTACAGCCCAGAGGCGCCTGGGAAGTCAGGAAAGCAAGACTTTGTCTCCACCACCTGGGCTGTGATATCAAGAGAGGCCAGTCCCTGCTGATCAAGCAGCGGGGCGAGGGAAACGTGAAAGCCCTTCAGTGAGACGGACCAATGCCACGGCTGCCTCCATGTGCCGGAGCCTCCCAATGTGAGGGTGGTGGGGGCGGCCGGCGTCTTGTTCTGTTCTGATAAAGAAGGTGGCCAGGAGCCAGAACCCACAGACAGCCGCCAAGATCAGTGGGCTCGGGTCCGAGGCGTCGTCACGCGGCGACGACGGCACAGGGACGCGGCGGCTTCCTCTCACCCACCGCAAGCACATGGGCTGTGGTTTCCGCCGCAGGTGTTTTAATAGCTGCTGCGTGCTGTCATCTCTTCCGGTGACGTAGCTGCCATATGGAGGGAAGTAGTCCTCACGGGTCTGTGTCGCTAAGCTTTGAGAATGAAGCCAGAATTAAAAGAGAAGGAGGAGAAAAAGGGCATGGAAGTGCCTCTGCTCAGGCACCAATCATGTGCGGACTGATACCGATGTTAGAAGGATTTTAACGAGCCCGCCTGTCATCGGTTATTCATCGGACCTAAGAAATATTACACTTACAGCATGTACGAGGAAACGGGCACCTATTAGTCAGTGATTAAGTGGGTCATCAACAGTGCTAAGGGCTCTGTATGGTCCTGGGCCTGAGGACACCCGGGGGCGGGGACATGAGTCACTGTGTGAGTGAAACCAGTCCTAGCGGCACCCCTGGGTCTGAGGGCCCCTCCTCCACCCCCAACCCACCCCCCCAAGACCCCTGGATGAGTACGTCAGAGCTTTGCAGGGGAAGCCGAGGCCTGGGGTGGGGGGCATGGACATAGACTGGGGCGGTCAGCAGGAGCTGGAGAGATCTCAGCCCAAAGCCTCCACCCAGGCCTTTCCCCTCTGCCTTTTGTACTGCAAGGGTCAAGGGTCAAGTCGACAAGGGCCAAGTCCGGGTCTGGGGAGGCCATCTTCTGGGGAGACCTGGGGGGGTCTCCCACCTGGCCTGGGGTCTGGAGAAGGCCACTGCTGCCCAGGGCGGGTGCCCCAGTGTCCTCAAGTGTCTCGAAGGTGGCTGATGTCTGAGTCATCAGTGGGGCTTTTTACGGCACAGCTGAGAGCAGGGGGACAATTTAGGTCTTCCTGACGACAGAGTGGAAGGCAGAGAATAGCATATCCGAGCCAGAACAGAGCCGTGTGCCCACAAATGTGACACTGATCCCCCACCCTCTCCCCCCGAAACCCAAGGGAGGAGCCAGGCACTCAGCTGCAGCATGAGGGACTCGGATCAGACAGGAGAGGGACTGCCCTGAAGTAGTTTGTGCAGCAGGCCTACACCTCTGACTTGGCAAGCTGGGTGTGTGTGTGGGGGTGGGGGGGGATGTCTCCCTACTTCACTCCAATATTAAGGAGGGAGGTCTGGGAGGGAGGGTCCAGCAGTCTTCCAAGTCTGCTCTCCTGTCCCAGGGTTACAGCCAGAAGAGGCCTGCTGTGTAGGAACTGAACCAGGCCCCCTCCCTCAGTGCCCCCACCCACACCCCAAACCTGTTTGGGACCTAACTCTACCACTGTGGATGCACGTGCTATGTTCCTGAGACCCGTACTGTCTCACAGAATCGTTCTATACATCAGTGTCGGATGAAGCCAGCCAGCCCACCTCTGAGCCATACACAGACCAGACCCACACAGAGACACACACACACGTTGCATCACCAGGAAGCAAGGCAAGCACGGGTTTCCTTGTGCTTCCTTATAGTCTCCAGTGACCAATTTCACATGATCTCACCACAGCAAAGATTCTGCTGCTGGCCATGGCTGGCCTCTGTCTCTCCCAATCCCATGGTACATTCTGACCGAATCCAAGCCTCTGCCCAGACCCTGCCAGGGACGAGAGACCCAGCCAGCAGAGGTAGGCATGGTGCTTACTTATCAACAGTGAACTGTTTTACTTCGTCATTCGCTCGTCTCAGGAAATGCGGCCTGTACACCCAGGGGGGAGACAGGAGCCCCAGTCGGCCACGCAAGGCTGGGCAAGGAAGCAAGGATCAACGGGTGCTTAACCAGGCAGGATCCCAGGCCCTGGTGTCAGTCTCTGGAATTGTGAGAAAGTAAAGGTCTGTTTCTGAAGCACCTCCCTCGCCTGTGGTGGTATGTTCTCACAGCATCGGGTACCCGAGACAAAGCCCAAAGGGGGCATCGCTGCCCAGGCTGATGCAGCGAGGTGCCAGCGTGCAGGTTCCTGCTCACAGCCGCTCTGGGCATAACCATGGGCCCTGCGCCCTCCGCACCACCCTTCCCTGTTCCCGCGCTGACCAACCTCTTCCTTCTTCTTAGTCTGTCTGAGTCAGGAAGCTCTACCCTAAAACCTACCCACCATGGGGGGTGACGCTGGTATTTGGATGCTGCTCCTGTATCCTAGCAACAGAAGAAGACGTCACCCGACACTCCGAATCTTAACAGCTGTGAACCTGGAGGCTGAGGGGTGGGGGTGGCCCCTCGGCTTTGATGCTCCTACCCAGATGTACGTGGACCTCTCAGGGCTGGCCGGCCACAGTCTTGATGTCTGTCTGTCTAGAGTACACGAAGATGATCCACCCGTGTGGCTCCGCCCCTCAGCAAATGAATTCACAACACTGTTCACCCAGCCCTAGGGCCCAGGTCTGTGATCGCTGCGGGCATCCTGGAAGTGGACCTGCTAGGTGAGCCAGCCGCGCCAAGAGGGGCCCTCTCAGGAGGGTCTGGCCCGTCTAGAGGCGGGGGCAACCCAGCCAGCGCTCCTCCTCTGGGTCTCACTCTAGTAAACTTTATTAAGCACTCTGCATGCCCCCCCCCGCCTGATTATCCCCCTAGCAATGCCATTTCCTTGCAAATACAGAATATAATAATTCTCAATAATGCCAAGCCCAAAATAACCCCGGGATGTGCTGCATGCCTAACTCCTGCCGAATAATACAACTGACTCAGACACAGCTGCACACTTGCTTTAAAAATACATCTAAACACACACACACACAAACACAAAGCCAGCCTGCTGGGTGTGTGCCCCGCCCACGGGCATCTCTCCGCAGGTACAGGGGTGAAGGTGGGGCCACAGGCCTCCCGGGGCAGGCTACGAGGGAGATGGATGAGGGTTGCTGGACTGGCCGCCGTGGCGGGGTGCAGGGCGGGCAAAGAACCTCCTGACTGTCCTAAATGCGGCAGGATGGCTGCCTCACCCCTGCGCCTGTGCGGGACCCTCCCACCCTCCTCCACCAGGCCTGCATGACTTCTCTAGGGGTCAGGGCTGGGCCCCTAGGAGGCCGGGGACAGAGGTCGCCACAGCGGGGGTCCTGGGGGCCACTTGCTCCCGTGGCCCTGGGCTGGAAGAAAGAGAGCAGAGCCCCCTCCCCACCCCATGGTCAGAGGGTCCAACACGCACCGCACACAGT
>PVJH01015968.1:0-51877 GCA_004026705.1 Nesogale talazaci | reverse complement strand
CTTCATCACCTCATGATTGCACAGGCAAGTGAGCTTTTTTTATGGTGGGTTTTGTTGCTCCTGAGCTAGATGGATGCTTGTTTATGCTCAAGCTTTTAAGACCCCACCTGCTGGGTACCATCTGCTTTCCTCACCACTCTTGCTCATGCTACCACATGTCCTCAGTGGACACCTTGGATGTGTGCACACAGTGATATGTTTCCCCCCCACCCCCACCCCCCATCATTTGATGTCTATAGCCTAGACCTTTCACCACTGTGTGGCCATGCTGGCTGTTGTGCTTCTTCTGTGTGGGTGTGGTCTCTTCACAAGTAAATGTTCTATTGTTTATCTTCAGGCTTTTAAGACCCCAGATATATCCTTTGATGGCTGGGCACCATCAGCTTTCTTTGCCACATTTGCTTGTGCACCCATTTAACTTCAGTGATTGTGTTGGGCCAGTGAGCCTCGAGGAACACCAGATTCATAGAACAAAGTGTTCTTGCATTGAGGGAGCACCAGGGAGAGGGCCCAAGGTCTACTTGCTACCATAGTATTTGGCCTATAGATATGTTCTTAAATTTATTCCCACCTTATAATAGATAGTTGTATTTATGTATGGACATACCTATGTTTAGACCTCTGTAAGTGCCCTTTGCCTTCTAGCTCTTCCTCTATTTCCTTCCATCTGCCCCCTGTCCCACCATCATGTTCCACCTTCATTGGCATTTCAGTGTTTCCTCACAGGATCATTGTCCTTGCTTAATCCTGACCAGGCCTCCCACACCCTCCTTTCCATCAATTCTAGACCACTGGTTGCTCCCCCTCCCCTGTCCATGTGTTTGTCCACACCCCCTTCTCCTCTCCTCTCTCATGCCCCCAGGAATCGTTGTTTGCCTAGTCCTTTCTGTGGCGCATTGCGTCTCCAGAGGGATGTATTCCTCTGATGTATTTATTCATCATGTGTCAGCACGGAGCTTGGACCAGCTCTCTTCCTCTTCCTCCCTTCTTGTCTCTGTCCCTGTGGGTGTGGGATGCTGGCCCCTCCCCCAGCCTGTTCTCTGCCATGCCCACTTCTAGGGATGGAGTCCATCTGACTCTGGTTGCGTCTGGCTCTGTAGCTCTTTCTTTCCTTGTGTCCTTCCGTGCGCGCACACTGTCCTCATGAGAAAACCCTATCTTTCTCCCTTAGAGCAGCTGGTAGTTTGACCTTGTAGTTAACCACTCGATACATAACCACCATGTCACCAGGCCTATCTTTCTGTATATTCTTAAATTTTCATTTTCTCTAACTTTAGTCGTCACAACTTTGTAAAAAGGGTTATAATCTGGTATACTCTCCAGAACTTATTTTCTCACTTAAAACTATATTGCTAAGAGTTATTATCTATCTTGTTGTGTATTGTTATAATTAATTTGTTTTAACTTCTTTAAAATACTAGATGTGCCTATAACCCAGTTGATTCACACACATTCTCTCACATTGATGAGTGCTTGGATTATTTTGGGACTACCCTGAAGAATATTATTATAAATATTGTGTATGTCTTCTGTTCAAAATGTACAAGAGTTTTATTTGTTTACACAGCTAACAGTGAACTCCATGAGCCATCAAGTGTTAAATGTGTTTCTTGTGTGTAGTTGTTGTTTTGTTGCTAGGAGCCTGTTTTGACACATAGCAATTCTAAGAGCAACAGAACTAAACACCGCCCACCCTGTCTAGCCCAGTCTTCTTCTTATGTTTGATCTCTTTGTTGCAGTCACTGTAATAACTGATCTTGTTGAGGGTCTTCACTGGCCCTACTTTACCCAGTGTGATTTCCTTCTCCAGGGACCAATCTTTCTGGCTCACATGACCAAAGGATGTGAGAGGAAATATCACGTCTTTGCTTCTAAGGAGCACTCTGGTTGTACTTCTTCCAAGATACTTCTTCTGTTTGTCATTTTGACAGTCCATGATACTTTCAATTATTCCTTGTCATCATTCAAACATACCTATGCTTTTCTGGTCTTCCTTTTTCAAGGACCAACTTTTACATGCTCATGACATGTTTGAAAAAACCACAGTGTCCTAGTGGTGGAGTGTTACATGTTCAGCTGTTCACTGCAAGGTCAGTAGTTTGAAAGCAACAGCCCTTCCACAGAGAAAGGCAGGACTTTCTACTCATAAAGAATTATAGTCTCAGAAGTCAAAGGGACAGTTATACCATGTCCTATAGGGTGACTATGAGTCAGAAGAGATTCAATGCCAATGAGTGCTGTTGTTAGGAACCATCAACTCATATCCAACTCATAACAACCTTATGTAATACAGGATACAATGCTGCCTAGTCCTGGACCATTCTCAGAATTACTGCCATGGTTGAACCCATTGTCAACCGTGGTGTTAATCGTTGAGCTCGTTGTCAACCATGGTGCTAATTGATGTCATTAATGTTCTCCCTTTTTCTTGCTGACCCTGTGCTTTATCCAGGAGCTTATGCCTCCAAGTAACAAGTCCAATGTATATGGAATGAACCTTGCTGTCTCACTAACAAGGAGTACCCTAGTTGTACTTCTTCCAAATCAGATTATTTTTGCTATTCTTCTAGAAGTCTATGGTTTATTCAATTCTTTACCAGCATCCAAATTCAAATGAATCAATTCTTCTAGGTTCCTTATTCAATTTGTTATTCAATATATCTAACAGGGATGTATATAAGTCCAGGGTATGCATGCCTATGAAGTGATTGAAAATGCCATGCCTACAATCAGGTACACCTAATCTTCAAAATGAGATCTTTGCTTTTTAACAATGAACATGTTCTTTGAAGCAGATTTGACCAATGCAACACATTTGATTTCTTGACTGAAGTTTCCATGAACATTCATTGTGGTTCTAAGTGAACACCTTAACAAATTCAATATTTTCCCACTTATAATGCTGTTTATTGTGCTAGCTATGACCAATAACTAGTTTTTTCTTTGTGCCAATGTGTAATTCATATTGTGTAAATCAGTCTAATGTAAGTACTTCTAATCCTCTTCACTTTCATTGGGCAAGATCGTGTCATGTGTATATCACAGGTTGTTAATGAATGTTCCTTTAATCCTGATGCTACATTATAAACATTTTCACTTATATACAAATGCTTCATGTAGAGCAGAATTCCATATGGTACATAAAGATAGGCACATCAAAAACTGTCTACGTAGAGCCATTTAGTACTCCCTGATAGTGATTTGATATAGAAGGGTCAAATCTATCTGGAGTAAGAGATGGGTGGCTTGTCTTTCCATGAGGATCATTGCTCTACATGTGCTTTAAAAAAAGAGATGTGCAGCAAAGTTAAAATTCCTCACAATGTCAACATTCCCAAATCCATAAGGGAACTAAAGCTCAGGTTGACTTTGGGGTTAATAAAGAAGTTTAGGGGTTTTTTTTAACTATTAAAATATTAACATATATCACTATAAAAACACTGCAGGTAGTTACCCTTTGTTTCTTGAAGACACTCTCTTTTCCAATGCCCTCTCAATGTTCTTAATGATACCAACTAGAAAAGCTCCATTGGGTACTAAAGTATCTTGCACATTTCTCCTTAGCCCATTTGACTCTCACTGTAAACAAGTACTTCTTCCCTGAGCTAAAGCAATTAGCCAAAGAGAGGGCAGAGCAAGGAGAACGAAAGAAATGCTTAGCGATGAAAGAGAGCAAGTCTCTCAGAGAAAATGAATAAAGTTACTGTAGGGATAGGCCTTGAATAAACTTGAAACTGGGGGAAAAAACTGGAAAAGTCCAATCACAGAGGCTCTTGTAAGAGATGTTAACTTGATCTAAAAAGACGAAGCATTGATGGATTGCAAACTCAATCTCACATTGTGTTAACTATTGTGTCCTGGTTAGCACCATGTCATCCTCTGTGCGTAACCTTGACTTCTTTCACAAGGACCTGGTGTTATTTCTGGAGATATTATCTCTTCTCACTTCTAGATAAATACTTTAATTATGTTCTGTCTAGATAATCTCCTTCCCTTGCTTATCTCTCTCAGCACATGGTAGCCAGGAAAACTGCATTCGGTGTCAAGATATTCCCTAACCTTTATCAAAATATTCAGTGAAGACTTCTTATTGAGCATGCAGTGTTCAGAGTTTAGTACATGTGACATGTCAACCTTGCTGGGCTATGGTACTCAAGAGTAGATTAGCTGCTGCTAATTAAAATGTACGATCCATTGACTTTTTAAAATCATTTTATTGGGGCTCATTCAACTCTTATCACAATCCATACATACACCCACTGTGTCAAATACTTTCATGTATTTGTTGTCATCATCGTTCTCAAAACAATTTCTTACTACTTGAGCCCTTGGTATCAGCTCCTCATTTTTTCCCCTACTTCACCCACCCTCCTTCCCTCAGGTAACTTTGATAATTTATAAAGTATTATTATTTTTTCATTTCTTAAACTATCTGATGCCTCTATTCACCCACTTTTCTGTTCTCCATCCCCCAGGGAAGGGAGTAGAGCTAGATCATTAACATACATTTCCCCTCTCTCCTCACCTTCCTGTAATGGCTACTCTCAATATTGGTCCTGAGGAGTTTAGCTGTCCTGGATTCCCTGTGCTTCCAGCTCAGAACTGTATCACTGTACATACTCTGGTTTAGCCAGATTTGTAAGTTAGAAATAGGACCATGATAGTGGGAGGGAGGATGCATTAAAGAACTAGAGGAAAGTTGTATGTTTCATCCATGCTATACTGTACCCTGACTGGCTCATTTCTTCCCTGCAACCCTTCTGGAAGGGAATGTCCAGTTGTCTACAGATGGGTTTGGAGTCTCCACTCTGCAATGTCCCTCATTCACAATGATGCATTTTCTTTTCTTTGATGCCTGATCCTATCAACACCTCGTGATCGCACAGGCTGGTGTGCTTCTTCCATGTGGGCTGTATGGCTTCTCAGCTAGATGACCACTTGTTTGTCTTCAAGCATTTAAGACTCCAGACACTATATCTTTTTATAGTTGGGCACTCTCCACTTTCTTCACCACATTTGCTTATGCACCTGCTTTGTCTTCAGCAATCATGTCAGGAAGGTGAGCATCATGGAATGTCGGTTTGATAGAACAAAGTGTTCTTGCATTGAAGGAGTACTTGAGTAGAAACCTAATAACCATCTGCTACCTTAATGCTAAATCTATAAGTATATGTACATAGATCTCTTTCCCATCATCATATATAAATATATTTACATATGTACATGCCTGTATTTGGACCTCTATAAGTGTCCTTTTACTCCAAATGCCTTCCTCTATTTTTTTTTACTTTCCTCTTGACCCACTATCATGTTCAGTCTTCATTTGG
The DNA here is from genome assembly GCA_004026705.1 of Nesogale talazaci. Taxonomy (NCBI): domain Eukaryota; kingdom Metazoa; phylum Chordata; class Mammalia; order Afrosoricida; family Tenrecidae; genus Nesogale; species Nesogale talazaci. The sequence continues at coordinate 46,550 of PVJH01015968.1, read as the reverse complement.
ATTTCAGTAATTCCTCTCGGTTACAACACTCTTGATCAAGCCCTACCAAGCCTCCTACACTCTTCTTGCCAGCGATTTTGGATCACTTGTTTTTCCCTTGTCCCTGAGTTTGTTAACACTCACTTCAGTTCCTCAGTCTCTCCTTCTCCCATGTCCCCTGAAACAGTTGGTCCTGTTTCTGCCCCCTCCAGATTATTTATCTGACTTGTCTTATCTAGCTAGACCTACAGAGGTAATAACATGCACCAAAAAAATGACAGAGTAAAACAAAAGAAAACAAAACTAAACAAAACCAAGGACAGAAAGAAAAAAACAAAAAGTCTGTAAACAGTTTATGCTAGTCCGGGTAGACTAGAGAAACAAAATTCATAAATATGTATATGTATATAAGGGAGAGGTTTATATACAAGAGCAATTGAACATTGAGGAAAAACATCCTGACCCAGTCCAGTTCAAGATCATAAGTCTGATATTAACCCATATGTCAGATACCAATCTATAAGTTCTCTTGAGACTCACGAAACACATGCAATGATGCCAAATGCAGAAGGATCACAAGCCAGTGGGTAGAAAGTGTTGGATCCAGTGGTGTTGTAAGCATCTCAGCTCTGGAAGGAGTCTCCACATGACTTCTCTAGGTCCAGGTTTCTAGTCATAGCACAGTAAGTTCATGTGGTTTCTCCTCAGGGATTTCTCACAGGTAGCCAGCCTTGACAGTCAAGTGTCTCCAAGGGAGTGAACTGAGAGAGATTGTATCTCCTACCTACTACAAGGAATTACTTGATTTCCCAGAATTCTCAGGATAGAAGATCATAACCACACAGAGGTCTCATTGGCTATCTCCAGATTGACAGGCTAGACTCTACCCCTACCCTCTAAATCATCAAATTGACACAAGATTAGGTGACTGCCACATAATTCAAGGTCTGTTTGTTGCCTTTTCTGAGTGATTTCTGATGGAGTCTAGTAAGGTGTCATCCCATGGCCCCATAGTCTATTTTTGGCCCATACTACTACAGGACAACATTGTGGACACAGTGCAGGAATTGCGCCCCATCGGACTCGACCACACTAAAAGGAAACACTAAGGGAGTGCAACAGAACAGCAAGGGAAACAGAAAAATGAAGTCCCCAGGGAATACCAATCCATTGACTTTAAATAAAGGAAGTTATCCCTATAATATGGCTGAGACTTATCCTATCAGTTGAAGCCTGAAGAACAAAAATTCAGGTTTACCAGAGAGAAAGAACTCTGCTTCAATATACAGGTACTCTGCCAAAGTTTCCAACCAGCTCTAAAGATTTTGAACTTGGCCAGCCCCCACAATCACTTCAGTCAATTTCTTAACTAAGTCAGTCAGTATCATTCACTATATATCATTCTCTCCCCCTCTCATTATCTTGCTGTCTCCCTCCTTCTTTCTCCCTCTCTCTGTCTAGCCATTTATTGATCAATCTGCCTACCTAGCCATCTAGTGAAGGACTCTGCTTCTCTGATGACTCCTGACTCGTACACTGTCTACCGATTGCTTCTTTTTATAAACCTTCAGTGGGAATGGTTCGGTATTTCTTAAGCTTGTGAAGGAGTATGACGTTATCTCCTGAAGGAGTGTGTAGTTTGCATTTAAGTACCAGAAGTATTCCCTGGCTTTTCATTTGTTGTATATACGGATTACTTATAGCTGGAGGGATAAATAACTTGGGAGTCTTTATTCTCTTTTCATATCCAGACCCAGCCACATATGAAGTGGAAAGAAACTGAAAAATAAAAGTGAATTCCCTTCTCCTGTCTCCCACATTTCATAGACACTAAAGAATCAGTGAATCAAGGGCAAAGGTAAAGTTCAGTGTACGTGGGATAAATCCAAGGCTCTTAATATTGTGAGGATGCTGCTGCGAAATCATAGGGAAGAATTAGAAAATGGGGCAACCTCAGTGTGTTTTTATAATGTGACTCTATTATTAACTAGAAACATTAAAGAGGAGCCCTGGTGGTATAGTGGGCTACATTTTGAGCTGCTAACAAGGTCAGCAGTTCAAAGCCACTGGCCAGTCTATAGGAGAAAGATGAGGCTTTCTGTTCCCATAAAGAGTTACTATCTTGGAAACCCACAGAGTAGTCCTACCCTATCCCATATGATCATTCTGCATTGGAATTGACTCGACAATACATTTGAGAAGCTTTAAAACTCACAAAATAATAGTAGTGTACACAGTATTCAGATCCAATTCTAGCACGGTTCTTTTTATTACCCACAGCATCCCTTCATCTTTCTGAATAATGGTGACAGGTCTATCTTTTTACGACATTGCATCTCTTTCACTGGGGAGTATTACTTTAACACACTAAATTTAAAGTTTAGATTTTAAAATGTCAACAATCTAAATATCATATCCTTATAGCTTACCAGTAATCATTCTAACCATGAAAGAGATTTCCTAAAGTGTACACCAAATATTAGATATGGTGCCAGTGAAAATAAGAAATGGTTTTATATTCAGGGCATATATAAAATCATGTTATCTTCAGAGGAAACAAGATGACAGCAAGAAGAATAAGACAACTATAAAATAAATTTAACTCTCTGACACACATTGCTATTCCCTTTATGTTTCACCAAGAAGTTCTATTTGTGAAAAAGTTTAAAGAGAATAAAAGTAAACAATAAACTGAAGAAATTATTTGCTTAACACAAGACCAAAGACACATGTTTACCTGCAACATCTAAGCAACTCAAGTAAACAGAGAAGATTTTGTTTTCTTTTAGGTTTAGATTATCAGTATCAGTGCCTCAACACACTACATTAATGTGAGTGAGCAGTTTACCTTTAATTGGCAATATTAGGAAGAAAAAAAACTGTGCCACAACACCTTCTGTGATAGCTACCTAATTTCAACTTGATAATTAAGCATAGGGGTGGAGTCTAGTCTGTCAATCAGGTCACTGCCTGAGGACACCTCCTTGTGGGCATGGCCTTCTCAAGAGGACTCTGGGAACTTCATCTCTTTCTCCCTGGAAGCAAGCTGCCTACACTCTCTCTGCTTGACCTTCCTGTTGATAAGCCATGAGGAGCCTCTGAGAAGACCTGCCAGAATCCTGAAGATGCTTCCACTGTAATTGGATCAACAAGACTTTGCCCCTACTGGCCTGTGATCTTCTTGCACTTTAGTATCATTGCTGCATGAGTCTAAAGAAGGATTTCTGGACTAGTACTGGATTGGGGGCTAATGTTTCTCTCGTGTAGAACACACCATCCTGGACTGTCTTCATTGTGCTCCCGAGTCTTTAGTCAACCTCGCTTCACCTGCAATTGATTTCGAGTCCTTGCCTTTCTTCCCCACTTTTTGCATCTGCATTTGTTTGGATATACCCAGAAACTGAGCACTGTCACTTCTAGACTAAGGCTGTTCCACCTCACCTACTTGCTGGGCTGTTCATTAACACCAAACACACTACAAGACTTTCTCTGAAGCCAAACAAGTAAACTTAGGAATAGTGGATAGCAACTTCCCAGGAAACACTGTGCTGTAGGGGGAAGGAAGAAAACTGAAGGGGAGGGAACATTGAAACCAGGACAGACATTATATCTAGGAAGGGATGCTCCCCTCAGTCGTAACAGAGAAATGACTAATACAGCAGAAGGCCATGCTTGTCACCTAAGACTTATCAAAACAAATTTTGCAGTAGAAATTTAACACAATTTGATCATAAAGTTTCACCCTTATGTGTACACACACACACGAGCATCTACAGAAACATTTAGTCATCACTACTATATGATGGTTGGCGAAACTTTGTCTTGGGTATTTTTGACATGCTATCAGAGGAGAACAGTCCCTGGAAAAGGACATTGTGATTGGTAAAGTAGAAGTTTAAAAAAAAGGAGGACCCTTAATAAAATGAACTGGCAGAGTGGCTCCAACAACGGATTCAAACAGAACAGCCGGGAGGATGGGGCAGTGCTTCCTTCCACTGTTCTTACAAGTCTGGAGTGGATTTGGTTCTGTGGTGCCTAAACACAACTGATGTAAGAATGCCTAATTGCAAGTTGATGAGAATACTGAACAATACCATATTCCTGGATCCTTTCTAAGTGATAGTGACATACTTAACTGTTGGAATCTGAGCTGATAACTCAAACACAGCACTGAAAGTGCCAATAAGGTGGCAGTTAGTGCTCTTTGGTGCCACAGATAGTTAACAGTTTTCAAGAACTTTGAGAGCGCTTTGTATCTACTATTCTTTACTATTCTGAAAATCATTTTAACCAAGTTAAATAGAAATTTAAGACATTATTGATGCAAATATCTTTTACCTTATAACCAAAGTGTTATCACTCTCAATTTTGTCTTTCTTTCTTCTTGAAATCTAACATAAAATAAAATTTTAACATTGTTATTTTACAGCATCCAATCATCAACTAATTCCTATTACAACTACCACCAACATATTATAACTAACTAAATGGAATAATTCATACTGAGGTCAATATTGTTACCTCCAAATATGGAGTCCTTGTCCTGTATCAGTTGAGTCTGATAAATAATGATCCCAATCAGAATAGAGGGGCAGAGAACCTGGTTTTATATGACTATTCCTGAAAGTCACCATGTGGCTATTAGTTGTTGTACTTTGTTGACTTCGGTGTTGCTAGGATATCAGAAGTTATGTTTCTAGTATTTCAAATTCCAGTAGGGTCACTCAAAGGAAATAGGTTTCAGCAGAGTTTCCAGATTAGGAATACACGAGGAAGAACGAATCGGCTGTTGACTCCAGAATTTGCCACTGGAAACCTTTTGCATAGCATTGAAACATTTTCCAATTTTGCAGGCCTGATGCCAACCCATAATGACCCTACAAAGCAGGATAGAACTCCCCATCACCAAAGGTTTCCAAAATAGTAATTGCTGTGGGAGTAGAAAGACACGACACATTTTCCCTGCACAGTGGCTTGTGTATCTAAATTCTGACCTTCTGGTTAGCAGTCCAGTTCATAGCCCACTACCCCATCAGAGCTCCTTTTCTCAAAGTAAAGTCAACTGTCCAGATGTGAAGAGAGTAAATTCTTTGAGAGGAAAACATTCAGGACCTTCATTTGCTGCTGGGACACAATTCAAAATGAGAAGAAACAGCTGCAAAAATCTAATAATCAGAATTTGAACATATGAAACAGGAGTCTAGGGAAAGTTGAAGTCATCAAAAATGAAATGCAGTGCATAAAGATCAATGTTCTAGATTTTCATCAGTTGAAATGGACAGGAATTAGCCATTGTGAATTAGAAAAGCTTATCATGTACTATAATCAAGGAGAATGGTAATACATTTACAGTAAAAAAGGACATTTCAAAATCTAGCTTGAAGTATAATGCTGTCTGTGATAGGATTACATCTATCTTCATGCAAGGAAATAAAATCAATGGCTGTTATTTAAATTCATGTATCAAACACCAAAGCTAGTGATGAAGATATTGAAGAATTTTACCAACTTCTTCAGTCTGAAATGTTGTGTTCAACAACACAAATATCAAATGTACTCATGAACTTCTCCAGATCAGATATACAGAAATCAAAGTGACTACATTTGTAAAAAGAAATGATACAGAACCTGGTAGAATTTTTCTGGGCCAGGATTTTTATCAGTTGGGATTTCCTTGATAAACATCTATTTCTTCTTTTGCTGTGGGTGTCTTCAAGTTCTTGACATCCATCTGAGTTGAATGGGGAGGGATTATTGTTTCAGGTTGCAAAGATGGTGCTGGCAGAGGGGCAGGACCAGTCAAGAAAAGATTTGATACATTGAAAACTAATAACAGAAGACCTGATGAGCTGTGGGATGACATTAAAACACCATGAAGAAAACAGAGGTAACTAAGAAGACAAGAAAGAAAGCAAAGATCAAAGTGGATGTCAGAAAAGAGGCTGAAACTTGCTCTTAATGGTAGAATAGGTAAACCAAATAGAAGAAATGATGACGTCAAAGAGCTGAACAAAATACTTCAGAGGGCAGCTCAAGAAGACACATTAAATATTATAATGAAATGTGCAAAGGATGACCTAGAAATAGAAAAAGCAAAAAAGGAGTGACGTGCTCAGCGTAGCTGAATTGGAAAGAACTGAAAAAAGGAAAAAATTAGCTTTGAAGTTGCAATCTTGAAAGACTCTATGGGCAAAATATTGAATGATGCAGGAAGCATCCAAAGAAGGTTGAAAGAATACAGCATTACTCTACCCAAAAGAACTCGTTGACATTTCAACATTTCAAGAAGTATTCTATGAGCAAGAACCCATGGTACTAAAATAAGAAGTTCAAGTTGTACTGAAAGCATCAGCCAAAAACAAGGGTCTAAGAATTGATGCACTATCAGTTGAAATGTTTCAGCAAGCTAAGGGCGCACTGGACACGTTTACTCATTTATGCCAGAAAATTTGGAAGGCAGCTACTTGACAATCTGACTGGAAGAGATCCAGATGTTTACCCATACAAAGAAAGGTGACCCAACAGGTTGCTCCATGTATAGAACAATATTATTGATAATACATGAAAGTAAAATGTTGCTGGAGATCATTCAACAATGGTTGCAGAAGTACATTGACAGGAAGCAGCTAAAGGGTCAGGCTGAATTCAGAAGAGGATATGAAGCAAGGGATATCATGGTTGTTGTCAGCAAGATCTTGCCTGAAAGCTGAGAGTACCAGAAATATGTTTACTTTTGTTTTATAGCCTATGCCTTGGCATTTGACTGTGTGGATTGTAACAAACTATGGATAACCTTCAGAAGAATTGGACTTCCAGAATATTTCATTGTTTTCATGTAGAACTTGTACATGAATCAAGAACAATTGTGAGAACAGAACAAGGCTATACTGTATTAAAATATATGCATCAGGATTGTATCTTCTCATCATACTTATTCAATCTATAAGCTGAACAAATAATCATAGAAGCTGGATTAGATGAAGGCGTATGCCCTATCAAGATTGAAGGAAGGCTTAATGAGGAGCTGCAATATTCAGGTGACACTTCCTTGTTTGCTGAAAGTGAAGAGCACTTAAAGGACTTGCTGATGAAATCAAGAATTGCTAACCACAGTATAGCCTATAATCAGTGTAAAGAAGACCAAAATCCAGTGATGCCCCCCCCCAAAAAAACACCAAAATCTTCACAAGTAGACCAATAGACAATATCATGATCAATGGAGTAAAGGTTGACGCTGTAAAGAATTTCATCTTGCTTGGATTCACAATCAATGCTCATTGAAAAAGTATTCAAGATATCAAAGATTTATTGAATTGGGTGATTCCTTAAAGTGTTGGACAGCAAGGATGTTATTTAAAGTGTATCTGAAAATACCAAACCAAGGTATTTTCCATTGCTTCGCATGCATGTCAGAGTTGAGGACTGAATATGGAAAGCTAAAGAAGAATCAACGTATTTGAACTTTGACACTGGCAAAGAATATTGAAACCATAGACTCCAAAGAGCAACCAAATCTGTCTTGGAAGAAGTTCAGCCAGAATGCTCTTTAGAAATGATGATGGCAAGACATTATCTCACATACTTTGGACATGTCGTCAGAACAGACCGATCCCTGGAGGAGGACATCACACTTGGTAAAGAGGCAGCGACAAAAAGAAGACCCTTGATAAGATGGATTGGCACAGAAACTGCAACAATGGGCTCAGACATTAGAACATTTGTGAGGATGGTGCAGTATGAAACAGTGTTTAGTTCAGTTATACGTGGGATAGCTATGAATCAGAACTGTATCGTTGGCATTTAACACAACCAATGGCAAGAACACAGCGAATTAAAATGCTTAACGCTGTTAGAGCTCTGGCAACCAAAATTGCCAGAGAAGGATGCGTCTGAATTCACTGAACCCAATATCTATCATGTGGATGTTGTGCCAACATGGCCAAAGAAGATAGGTAGGTTTGTTGTGACCACAGGGCTAATGAACACATGTAAAGTCAATTGAAGAGAGGAGATACAAATGGCTTGGTGATCCCCACCCTTGATATCTTGCTCTTGGATCTTCGGACCAGTCTGCTGCCTTGCTTGTCTTGTGCCTCGATTTCCAAGCTCCACTACCCGTGGGACACCTAATCCACGGACTGTGTAGCTGTGAGTTGAGGTTCCTCCAAGCCCTACTTCGCCACACTTCTGGGATATACATCCCTTGAGCTGGGGACTGTTGGACTCTGTCATCTGCCTGACTCTTGGCGACCTGCTCTGCTCTTTACTGCCTGTAACCACATAGCCTGAATTGCTCTACAGAGGACTACTCAGCGGCCCTCAAGACTTGAAGGACTGCCTGTCTTCTAGTTGGCTTACGCAAGTGAGTTGCACCGAGCAATCTGTACTGCTTTATAGGTAGTTAACTGTTTCTTTCTTATCTTATATACCTTTCTCTAGATATAAATATATAAAAAGGATTACTAGTGTCCTGATTTTTATTTCTCTAAGAGAACCCTGCCTGACACAGGCTCTTACTATTTTATATAGTTATAGTAAATCGTATGCTGTGGATGACTGTGAAAATGGAACACATTTAAATGGGGCTTCTATTCTAAAGTTCCAGGGGCCCCTGTGTTCTGGTGAGTTTCACAGCTCATCTCCACCAGTCGGTCCCCTAGAGGAGTGGTTCTCAACCTGTGGGCTGCAAGTCCTTTGGGGGGTCAAATGATCCTTTCACAGGGGTCGCCCAATTCATAACAGTAACTAAATTATAGTTATGAGGTAGCAATGAAAATAACTTTATGGTTGGGGGGGATGGGGAGAGGTCACCACAACATGAGGAACTGTATTCAAGGGGTGAGGTACTCAGAAGGTTGAGAACCACCCCTCTAAAGAAAGATGAGACTTTCTGCTCTGGTAAAGCTGCACTGCCTCAGAGACCCAAAGGGAGTGTCAGTTCCACTCCGACTCTGGACTGCTGCAGAACTACTCCGAGGCAAAAATCACTCCATGGCACTTGGGGGGGGGGGGTATTTAAACGCCTAAGACTCTCGTTTAAATTTTTCAAATTCCACAAAATGCACTCTCAGAGGTCATCAAAGATATATGCTAGATAGACAAGAGCCATAGTTGTATGAATCACCATCATTTGTATTTCATCCCTTGTATTATCTAAGGAAAACATAATATCTATTACATAGGCATGAATAGCATGCATTATGTACAATTTAAAATGCATTTATGTTTACATATACATTTTATTAAATATATAATATTACCACTATACTGTTTCACCATCTGAAGTTTGCATAAAAGAAATACTGGCCTTTGTCCACAAATATGCAGAACACAAGAACAAATCTAATCCTAAACTTCTTTGGCAAGAAATTTTTACAAACTCTGCTCACACTTACCAATTCATAATGTAAAATCATATTCTTGTCATGTTATGGGTCACCTTGTCCATTTATATTAAAATTCTAATTTGCTCTGGGCCTCTGAGTCCACAGACCTAAGCAGTGGATAAAATACTTCTCAGTAAAATAATTTCATTTGAGAGACATTTTTCTTTCTAGATCTATCCTCGTGAGTACTTTGAGAGGAGGTTATGTCTCCATGGTGGTCATTAGAGCTGTTCACACATATTCTGTTTTCCCCTTATTTGAGGACTCCGACAGGCTAGCAAGACATACAGAACCAGAAAACTTCCTTGGCCATTGAAATGTAGCTGACATGTATCACTACTAGAGAGAAGCTTAAAGGGACAATTTCTTTTTCTCTTGCTAGACAGTTATAAAAGCACATCATGAGAAAAGTCCCCAAGTGACAGCAAGGGGTCGCTGTAATGACTCACAGTAAACACTTAACATGACCTAGAGTTCAACTTTTACAGTATGAAGTCACTAAAATTTGTAGTTGCTACTTCAGCATAACTTGGCCAACCCTGATAGAAAGCCACTCACAAAACATGTATAAACCATCTGTTTTAAGAGTCATTAAAATCTTAAATAATAATAAAATTATAAGTTAATGAAAAGTTGATATAGATGGTTATAAACTAATTTTGGCAATCTCTAACAATGCTAGCAGATAACCAGTTCAGATCATCATATGCTAAAATATATAAATCTAATTAATATTTCCACCCTGAATAAAGTTCAAATTATAATATACCCTATGGCAAATTAGGGCATCATAGAAAGTCCAATAACGAAGATGAAAACAATTTTTGTCCCTTTTTCTCTGCCTCTAGGTTTTCTACAAATCACTGTCATGTAAATCTTTCCAAAGCTGATATGTCACTTCCCTAATTCAGAAGATGCAACTACTTCCTACTATCCTTGAATCAAAACCCCTCTTTGGCCCTGCACTGATGGCATCACCAACGCTGCATGTATTTATCCCACAACAACCTGGATTCTTACTCTGCACCAAACGTAGAGAACCTGAAATGGGCAATTATTCATCATCTGTCTTGAATCAAATGCCCAACTATAAATACATTTGGCATTTGATATTTAAAAATAGAAGATTTCCTTTTAGTATTGTGGACTGTGATGGTTGTTCTTTTTCACCCCTAGTATATCTGGGCTCATCAGGAATACCTCCCACCAGTCAATGTCTAATCCATTGCACAAACTTGAATAGCTTTTATTAATTTGATATGAATTTTGATAATAACGGCAATGAAGGAAAAAATAACAAATATGCATCAAACGGAAATAAAGGGCAATATTTCAAGATTTTAAATCATTTACAAACAATGACATCTTTTTCAAGCTTCCTTAAAAACAATGGATTTACTTTTTTTTCAAATAAAAGTTTCCTGTTGCCAGTGAAAGTCATTTGTCTCCCTCAAAAGAAGATCAGCTTATATGCAGAATAAAATTAAAGTTTATGTGTGGCTCTACCCAGATGTGAAACTTGAGGTTTTAGGGCAGAAAATGGAACAAACACACTGAGAGCAGACCAATGATGATTTTTAACTAGGGGAGACATCCACATCCATGAATCAATAGAAACTTCAAAACATATGGAAGGACATACAGATGGCATCATGTGACTCCAATCCCAGAGGCACAGAAGCAGACTATCAACTCACTGAATGGGATCACTGGATTCAGTAAGAACCCTGCTGCAGAGATAAGTCAGTCCAGAATTGTCATAGTGGCCTCCGGGCAGGAGAGTCCCATAGCTGGCCTTTGAGCTGTAAGCTGATGAGCATAACAAGATCATACCCTGACAGCACCAAGGAGTGTATTCTCTTTGGGGAGCCTCTCCCAAGTAAGACTGCATTTAGAGAACTGTTATATTTTAATATAATTTACACAGACCAAAGAGATATCCCAGATGTATTTTATCTCCTTTTATGCTTATAGTTTTATTCAGTGTTCAACAACTACCTAAAATGTATTGCTACAGTTAAATTTGAACAAATAATAGACCCTCCTCCTGATGTGATTTGCAGAAGAGACGAAATGACAAACTGGGCCCTGAAGGATTTCCAAAATGGAAAGCAATTGTATCATCTCTCCAATGTGTTCTGTTTAGTCACTGTCCTCTCAGGCCTCAATTATGGATAAAAGGAGATCACTGGAGGCTTAGTTCCTATGTAGGGCCCATAAATGCATCTTGGGCTCCCATTGCCATCCATAGTCTTCTGCAAACCAGATTCTCCAAATCTAAGCTCTGAAACTAATCCTTCTTTTGACTTCAGATTACGATTTACGATCTTCAGAGACTGATGGTGGTGTGCTTCTTCCTTGTGGACTTAGTTGACATCCCATTTAGATAGATGCCTGACTGTAAACAAGCCTTTAAGACTCCACACACTGTTTTATCGGATAGCCAGGCACCATCTAATTTCTTCACCACCTTTTGCTGTAGCACCAGTATCTTCTATGCCCTCTTCCTCCAGAGAGCAAGTATCAAGCAGGGTCTTGATTTAAGAATGAATTGTTCTAAGTAGGAGCTAGGGTTTACTGCAAATCCAAAACCCATTCCCAGATCTCTGTTTTGTTTGTTCGCTTGCTTGTTTTATATCTGCATTTTGTTCCCTTTCAAAACCTCTCTGCTAATATATGGTGGAGTGTCTTATCAATCATCCCCCTGGGGCATAACAATCTTCCCTTAATATTGTCTTTGATTACTCCTGGAATTAATTTTTCAAAGCCCTGTTGAGAGAGGGCTATTGAGCGAATGCAGGTTAACTCCATATCAGAATACCTGAATTATTCACTTATACAGAACTAATCCTTTCGTGGCTGAATGCTATTTACATAAACAATGGGGGTTAATTGTCAGGGAAATTTACAATAATCATTCAGAATTGAACTCCTTATCCACAACCTCAAAAATCCCCTCCCCCACCCCCAATTTTTTAAGTCATTCTATTGGGAACTTTGACAGCTCTTATCACAATCCATACATACATCCATTGTGTCAAGCACATTTGTACATATGTTGCCATCATTATTCTCAAAACATTTGCTTTCTACCAATGCCTTTAGTTCGCTCATTTCCCCTCCTTCCCCACTCCCTACTCCCTCATAAACCCTTGATAATTTATAAATTATTATCATTTTGTCATATCTTACACTTCCGATGTCTCCCTTCCCTCACTTGCCTGTTCTCCATCCTCCAGGGAGGTTATATGTATATCCTTGTAATTAGTTCGCCCTTTCTACCTCACCTTCCCTCCACCTTCCCCATATCACCACTCTCAGCACTGGCCCTGAAGGGTTCATCTGTCCTTGATTCCCTGTGTTTCCATTTTCTATCTTTACCAGTGTACATACTCTGGTCTAGCTGGATTAGCAAGTATGTATCAATTTTACAACATTTACTGTTTGCTACTCTTGACTCCTGATGAGAACTATCAAGTATGATAGCATTCCAACCCTAGAGAACAAGGAGGACCTCACATGAAGTGGCCTCCCGTTGTGTAACTATCTCTGGCCAGGATCCAAGGAAAGCATTAAAAACTGACTTTGAGACATGGTAATTTCAACAAATTTTGACAGTGGTCAAGGAGCAAAATGTGCCTTCACAATAAAAAATCAAACTGAAATTTATGGGATCCTTATATGTAATGCAAGGGAATTTAGCCTTTGCTGTGATAATGTATTATTTGTAGTGAAATGTTTATTTAGCTGAATGATACATGCCTTATTTCACCATTTCTCATTATGAGGATTGTCGCTGTCCAGGCTTACCAAGTGGTCATTATGGCCACTAAACAATTCACTTGCAATGTGCTGGGGTCTTTTCAGAAGAGCAGTGACTTGATAGCAGCTATTGCTGTTGTGGCTGTTATTTTATCACCTTGGTAAGAAAATGGTGCTAGAAACTCATATTCTTTTCCCCTGAGGAGGGTTTATAATGTATCTATATCCCTTCTGATCCACAGATATTACTAATTTTTTTTAAAAATCAAACATTTATCAAATCACTTGATGATTCATATAAGAAGAAAACATTTTAAAAATATACTACTATAGTGCCTGTTCCTGAAGGTTGAAGGAGAAACAGTTTGGCTGCAACTCAGGCAAAACTCACTGCTTTGTAACTTTGGGCAAATCATCTGACTCCTCTATATAAGGATTTTCTCTTCTGCAGGAAAAAAAATCCTGATTTTAAAATTAGCCCACAGTCAGTCAAATATAAAAGATATAGGTCTTAGTCTGGCTAGACTAGAGAAACAAATTCCTAGAGACATTCATATGTATATAAAAGAGTGTTGTTGTTGCTGTTATTCTATTGGGGAGTCATTACAATCTGTACATACATCCATTGCATACAAAACACATTTGTACATTTTTTGCTATCATCTTTTTCTAAACATTTTCTTTCTAGTTAAGTCCTTGGTATCAGCTCCTACTTTTTCCACTCCCTCCCTACTCCCCCCTCTCTCATGAACCCTTGATAATTTATAAATTATTATTAGTTTGTCATATTGTACACTTTCCGATGTCTCCCTTCACCCACTTCCCTGTTGTCCATACCCCGGGGAAGAGGTTATATGTAGATTCTTGTAATCGGCCCCCCCCTTTCTACTTCACCTTCCTTCCACCCTCCCAGTATCACCCTTCTCACCAAAGGCCCTAAAGAGATCATCTAAGACACAGGTTTATACTAAGAGAACATCCCAACTCAATTCAGCCCAAGGTCTTAAGTCCGATATTAATCCATATGCCCAGTACCAATCTATAAAGTCCTCTTCAGACTTATGAAACACATGCAATGATGCCAAATGCAGAACGATCACAAGTCAGTAGCTAGAAATTCTTTGGATCCAGCAGTGGTATAAGCATCTCAGCACTGGCAGGAGTCTCCACGTGGCTTCTCTAGGTACAGGTATCTGGCTACTTCAGGATAGGTCCATGTGGCTTCTCCTCAGGGATGTCTCACAGGGAGCCAGCCTTGTCTTGTCAAGTCTCTCCAAGGGAGTGATACTGATCAGATAGATATCAGATAGATAGTATCAGATAGATACTGTCTCCTGTCACCAAGAAGAAAGTATGGGATTTCCCAGAATTCTCAGGAGAAAGCCATTCCCACACAGAGGACTCATTGGCTGTCTTCAGAATGACAGGCTATATATCACCCCCTACACTCTTAATCCTCAAATTGACACCAAATTAAGTGACTACCATGATAAATATATATATATATATATATATATATATGGATACATGAGAGCAAAGTTTCCTTTAAATTAAATTAGGAAAAAAAATCAAATTAAGCACATTTTCAGTTTGACAGGAGTTATCAAATTATTTGAAAATGCTCGTGTTCTTCTACTCAAAAATTATACATCTAAAAAATCTGTTTGAGGGCTGAGCCCCGGTGGCATAGCGGTTGTACGCGGGACTGTGGCCCACTGGGATGGAGGTTCAATTCTAGCTCCCAGGAGCAAAGGCTGGGTCTCCTACTCCCACCACCAGAGGGCAGTGATGCCTAAAAAAAATAAAATAAAAAAAAATAAAAAATCTGTTTGAAGGAAAAAATAAAAAGTTATAAAATGAGTTATGTATAACAATGCATACTGAAAAAGAAATGCTTCTATCATTAGGGAAAAAAACAAATAATTTAAATGACTCTAAAATTGTATTATTGTAGCTACTTAAAGTAAAAGATCAAAATAATGTTAATGGCCCTTTAAAAGATACAAAATAGTACTCATAGTATGGTCACCATTTTGAAAATACTCTTGATTGTACATATATAAAAATAAAAAATGAAAAATATATAATGTACAAACAAAAAATTATTAAAACGTTTACCATTTTCGATTATGGGTGATTTTATTTATACATTTATTTTGTTTTCCTGGTCTCAGTCACAGACTCCTTTTAAAGTTTAAAATTAGAGGTATAAATATTATTTCTGAAAGAAGTATTCATATGAGATAGAAAAAAGGTGGAAGTGAAAAATGATGGTTTTTCATTGGGAAGAAGTAGCCTGTCAGACTGTCTAGCTGAGGGACTTTTACTCCCTCCTACGCACTCAGTTTAAACCCCCTTCTTAAGCAGGGGTCTATGACTACACCCAACAAACAGAGGAACATCTATTGCCAGCTCCTGTGCCCTCGCGTGCTGTCTTCAGCACCTAGTCCCTGCTGCTGTGTCGCTCAGTACACCACATACATACATACAAGCTCTGCAGGGCTGGTCCTTGTAGATGGCATGACGCCTTTTAAAGATAATTTAAGAATCCATCCTATGCAATGCCTCCTGATGTCTAATGCAAAAAAAATATTAAATTATTACTCACTAATTATGTAATATCCCTTCCTTAAACAAAAATCCTCTCTTCTCTCATTTGCAGGAAGAGTGCTGCTTATCCAGAGCAACATATGTGATTTCAATCTTGTAAACACTATGATTCATGCGCCCAATCTTGTTTTCTTCGGTCTGTGGGCTGCTAGAAAGCTTCATGCTCCATCTGTGACTTACCTCTGGCGAACAACTACAGAGTGCCCGGCATGCTTTGAACATGAGACCTTAGCCCAGAGGCTCACTGAACATCCCAGGAAATCTCTTTCCCTTTCCCCTTTATCTTCTAACTGTTAAAACATAAATAAAAAATGATATGATCTTGCTGGTCATGTGTATCTTTCTATCAACCTCCTAGACCTTTATGAAATGAGGCACGTTACAAAGAGGGGACTTCAAAAAGTTCATGGGAAAACTGAAAGAAAAGATCATGGATTTTTCCACACACATCCCAAGACCCTATCTGAGAAATCAATTCATTTAACCAGACAACTTTAGATGTATTTTTAATACCATTCTTTCCAGTACTATTATAAATAACTTTATATTCTCTTTGCTACACTCAATGTTGCTTGGTTATTGAGCTTATTTAATTATCATTTCTTTATGGAGACAAAGAATTTCTATGTGGCATGAGATATTTTGTGATCTATATTTGTATAATTAATTGAAAAGAAGTGCTTGCTTTTTCTCCAGATGGTTCATGGTTTTTCAAAAGGCCCACCAAGAGGGCCCCACTGTTTTCTACCCCACCATAAAATGATTAGGTAGACATTTTAATGTATTTTAATGACCAAAATCTTAATTTACAACATCAGCCATGTTTTAAAATATTCAGACATCTGTTCCAGTTACATTGCAATGGCAAAGATATATTTCTTTCTTGTTCAGCAAGCACTACAAATATATCTGTTATTTACAAGCATGTTGCCTCATCTATCAAGGTTTCTCTGAGCAGACAGCATTTAGTGACTAAGTAAGGCATGGCAGAGAATGATAAAAAAGAAAAATTATTCCATCCATAGTTATGTTAATTCAGAGATGTCAACTGTAAATGTTAAACCTAACATCAAGTAAGAATTTCCCAAAAGGAAGCTCGGCCATTATCTTAACACATCTCAATAAATATAATTAGTTCAGGCTGAGCCATCATTGTGCTGGGCTTTCTTTGCTAGTTGGCTCCATATTAAAGTCTCAAATTAAACTGAGACCTCTATAAACCCCAACAGAGTAGCCATGGCGAAATTAAGTGGCTAATGACACTAGAAAAGTGAACACTTTTAATTGAACATTAGATTTCATGAATTTAGGTTATCTGACATATTTTCCAAGACACACACACACACACAGTATTTGTGTCATTTGGTTTTGCTGTGTGTGAGTGTGCGCGCGCACACGCATACTTTATTCATATTTTATCATGCATCTTTCTAGAGTAGTTCCTAAAGGATAACTGAAAAGGGAAAAAGGCATTGCTATCAGATATCAGGCCCCTTAGAGCACTATCATCCTAGGATGGCCTTTTCCTTGATACTTATGAATAAATAACAATTCTGCTTTCTTCTGATACTTCCCAAGTGATTAGATAAGCTGTAACAAGGGTAATTTAAATATAAAGAAGCCAGAAATAAGGAAATGCCAATGGGGACAAAAGTAGGTAAAATGACATCAGATGGTTCATAGGCAATGTCACATAACTCCCTGGCCTTGGAAGAATCAGGTCTGAAAATTCTATTGGTTAGTACAGACCTGTTTCACTCTCACTCTCAATTGCCAATGTGGTCAAAGGTTAGAGGAACAAATAGGCTTGGAAGCCTGAAGCAGGTACACTAAATTCAGATGAACACAGAGCAGAATCAGGAGGAATGGACATTAGCTAGGACGCAAGGGTCATACTGTGACCAAAGACTATTATCTCACAACACACATTAAGAGCATTGCTAGTGCACTCCTACTACCTGGTATCCCAGGCATTCTGTTAGGCTCCGAGATTCCAGGGAGCTGTGAAATGTGGCTCTTATCCTCAGGACAGCCCTGGGTAGGAGAGGCAGAAACCCAGAGATGAAGTAACAACAACAACACCTTCCATTTATTGGCACTTCTTCTGAGTTGAGTACTGGCCATTATTTTCCTCCACTATTCCTATCACAAATCTATGGGGGTGGGAAGTGGGGACAAGATGTTTAACTCTTATTTACAGACCAACTCTGCAGAGAGAGGGCCTTAAGCATAAGGCTACCTACTGCCCCAACTCCTTGCCAAGTTCCACCAGGCAGTCCCGAAGGGGCAAGTACCATATTTTTCCACTTATATGACAACCTAGAAGCTCAAAAAATTAACTCACTTATGAAAGCAAGACAGCTGGTGAATGGATATTTCATAACTACACTTTGAACTGGGTCTGAAATATTATCAAGACAGTAGAATAATTTTGTGGAAACTTGGTTTACAGTAGTCTATGGGTGACAGTCAAAGGCTCTGAAGAATCCCCTCTGATCATAGTTGAGAAATGGGAATAGCTTTGTTAACACCTAGTGAGCATTGTAAAGTTGATAATAGCAGACGTGGATAGACCAGAAGGAAATTTATTTATCATTTATTCTCCCTTTTGACACATTTGAAAGCTGTTTTGGGGTAAAGCCCTCTGATCATGGATCAGACATGTGAATAGTCTTGATAACATGCAAAATGTGTGGGAAAGTGGATCGGTGCAGATACAGTTAGGTTAAAATTTAGCACCCTATCATTTTATTTCCCTTCTGACTGATCTAAATTTGTCCTAGTTTTCAATGCTTTCTGCTTTCTTTTAGATTGAGGTGCTTATCTGGTAACCTTGTCAGATTTTTAATATATTTTAATGTTTTTCTGTATAGGAGATGCAGGAAAAGTAAATCTATAGGGACAGTAACTGAGTTAATGGTCCCTTGCAGGTATGGAAGAGGAGGTTGGAGGAAATGTGGAGATGGCAACAATGAGCACAAGAATGAAAAAAATATCCTAAACTTGATTGGGTGATGATTGTACAACTCTTCTTGATGTAATTGAAGTATTGAATTGTATGAGATGTGAATTATAAGCCTATAAAATTGTTGGGGAGGAAAGGGAATCATTTTTAGCACAAAGAGCAAGCCTACCTGCCATTGTGGGTTTCTGAGACTAAAATATTTATGGAAGCAGGCAACCTCATATGTCTCCCTAGGAGCGCTTGGTGCTGTCAGCACAGGTAAAGCAGGATGGAGTAGGAAGGCAAGTGTGCTTCCTCCATTGTGACAATAGGGAAGGCAGAAGAGGGCAGATATGACTCCCGTGCTATTTACTGAGGATATTGCTGGCAATGCTCAGTAGCATAAGCAGAGTATGTTTTTAAGGGAAATTTTACAATAAGTTGATTTGATGTGGTGAATTGTGTTAGGTGAACTTTCCTAGAAAAGCAAAATCAGTGACACTTGTATTTATAAAGCAAGAGATTAATGCATATATACCAAAAAATGACACACAGATGTACAAGTGTGCAAGCCCAGTCTGGGTCAAGTCCATGTGTCAAATGTAAGCTGGAGGCTTCTCCTAACACATGCAGCTTCGGGGGATCATATAGCTTTAGGAAACAGGAGCAGGAAGACCACCGGCTATTGGATGCAAAGCCGGATGAGTACCCAGTTGGTCAAGTGCATCCAAGATCGGTGGTTTGCTGATTGCTCCCGGGATCGGTAGGTGATTTGAAAGAAAGTGAAGGAAGAAGATACAGGATACAGATCCAGAACAAGAAGTAAACTGCCTTCTGTACAGTATCTATCTGTACTGAGAGTAGGTCAGAACCTGAATGAAAGCTTCAATTGCATCAAGGCTATGTCCAGATTAAGGAGGTGATACCCTACCCTATTCTTCCCACAATGGACTCGTCTACTTCAGAGAAGATCCCATCATGGGTTTGACCACGCTGTGCTAGATCATAAGATTGGAGAATGCTGGCCCAGACAAAGTGGCATGAAACCTCACTATCTCAGCCCACTTGTGAAGCTGACACTTTTACACCTCTCCTTTAACATGATATACAATGAAAGATGATAAAGTCATGCCTACACCCAACAGGGTACAGTTAATATGTGCACAACTGAAAACACACTAAACTCATTTGCATCTTGTATAAGTGGACAAACAAAAATACTTAATGCATATATATAAATAGGAACTATTCATAACAAGTACAGTCCTTGCTGTTGCAGCTGGTCATGTGGACTCAGCTGCTGGTACTTAGAACTACCTTCTTCTACTACATTTTCTTTATTCTCTTTGTCTTCAGCCAAAACCTTTGCTAGGGGTGGTTCTTTGTCTGGTGAGGTGACACAAATCATCATCCCTGAAGAGTCTGAGTCATTAGCAGTCTTGTCAGAATTCAGTTGCTGTAGTTTATCATTGACTTTAATTACAAGATATGGTAATACTAAGAGGTATTACATAAGTAATCTCTTGGATTCCAGACAAAAGCTTCTTTATGTAATACCATGACATACTTTATATAATACCACTATGTAATATGTAATACCAACCCAATTTTATGTAATAAAGTTGTATTTGGTATGCAATTCTTTTATGTTATACCAACCCAACGTTACCTTGGTAATCAGAATCACTCACACCATTCAATATAATTAAAAACTTTCTTTGCCTGTTGCTCTGAGGTATGAAGTGGCCCAGTTGTCCCGGAGGCATTCTTAACTTCCAGAACAATGGAATCAGTGCTGTGTCTCAAGGTATTTTTCCCTTTGAACCTAAAGAAAATAGGGTCACAAGGACAGAAAACAACCCTCCTGAGAAAGAAGCATTAGGGGTAATACTTTAGTGAGTGATGCCATTTCCCTTTCCACCCCTTGTTTCTTGGACCTGTGAATCCTGAAGATTGAAGAAATAGTTCCATACATTGAATACTGGTTTAGAACATGCACAGTGTCCTGGAACATTTTCTCAATCCTGCAAGGTATTGCCACCTAGCTGGCACTATAGTTGGGTCTTTAGAAGTCCATTGTTTTATTCTATTATTATTCTATCTATTACTATTCTATCATTATTCTGTATTATTCTGTCCTGCCAGCTGCTTTAGAATGATTGAGAACATGGTGAAACCAGTGGAGTCCATGAGCACGGACTCATTGTTACACTTCATTTGCTGTGTCCAGTAATGCCACACTCTCACCCACCCCATTCTGGTTATCTTCTTTTTTCCAATGAACAATAACTCTGTGAAAGGCCACAAATACCTTCATGGAAGATTAAGAGAACTATTAACAGTATAAATTGATGGTGATGTACTCGGCCCCAGCTTGACCTTCACCCAAAGGGTTGTGATTCTGTAAACTGGCATAAGTCTAGTCTAATCTAGAACTTTTCTGCTTGTACAACTTAAGTAAATATTTAGTGAGATTCCTATCTATTTCAGTCCTATTCCTATCTATCTATACACCTTTACTAGGTGTATAGAGCCAACCTATGCTGATTAATTCTTTGAATCTGCTTAGATCCATAATGAATGCTCATGGAAGCAGCAGTCAAGAAATCAAATGACACATTATATTGGATAAATTCTCCTGCACAAGACCTCTCTCTTTAAGTGTTGAAAAATCAAGAATGTTACTTTGAAGACTAAGATGTACTTGACCCAAGTTATGGTAATTTCAAAAACCTCATATGTATGTGGAAGTTGGACATTGAATAAGACAGATTGAAGAGAAAAAATGTATTTGAAATATGGTACTGGCGAAGCATATTAAAGATGCATGGCCCGTCAAAAGGACAAGAAAATATGCCTTAGAAGAAGAATAGTCAGAATACACCATAGAAGCAAAAATGAGGAGATTTCATCTCAGGTACTTTGGGCATATTATCAAGAGAGGCAAATCCCTGGTAAAGGACACCATGTTTGGTAAAGTAGAAAGACAGCAAAAATAAAAAGGAAGAGATGGATTGACAGAGGCTACAACAATGAGCTCAAACTTAACAATGATGATGTTGCAGAACTGGTAGCATTTTGTTCTATTATACACAGGGTAGCTATGAGTCAGAACCAACTTGATGGGACCTAACAACAGCAGTAGGTTCAATCAGCATAATGTCATAAATGCAATTGAGCCAGTATGATATTTTCTGGAACACAAATGTGATTAAGGTCCCTGCAGAATAAATTATGGCACAGTTCTGGAGAGTTTGTAAAACTCTGAAAGTATATTGTTGCCTTTGCCACCTAAAAGCAAACTGCTTCTGGGGGTCTTTTGAAGCCAACATTGAGAACAGGGGTTTTGCCAGATCAAGAGTTGCATGCCAAATACCAGAAGTATTAATTTGCTCAAGCAACAGTACCACATCTGAAATAGCAGCTGCAATTGGAGTCATCCCCAATAGTTTACAAGAATCTACTGTCGTTTGATAATTTCCACCTGATTTTTGCACAGGCCACATGGGCAAGTTAGTTGGATGTGGTGGGAATCCTTCAAGTCTTTAATGGCAGTGCTAATCTCTGCAATTCCTCCACGAATGTGTTATTGCTTTTGGCTTACTGTTTCTGTATACAGAGGAAATTCTAATTGCTTCCCCTTGGCTTTCTTACCATAATAACTTTTATCCTACATTTCAGGGAACATTTATGGGGTTTCTGACCATTTTTTCTGAGAATGTATTCCAATTATACATTCTAGAACTAGACAATTTACTTAAGGATAAGTTCAGAGACCCGCTGGACCCACTATAAAACTAATCCAAGCTAAGACTCCACTAATAGTTTGACCTCTATATGTTCTCACTATGACTAGTGGGCCTCAAAACAATTTAGGCCTTCTGAAATTATTGTCAATTTGACTGGAAGGAGCAGGGTTGGAAAATTCATGACAAGGAGCTATAGAGAAAAGGTATGTGGATAAGTGTCTTCTGAATCTGCTAAAAACAGGAAGAGATTTGTGGCATAAGCAAATGGTCACCAAAGGACTCCCTCAACAGTGGAGGATTTTAGCAATAAAGTGGTTAGAAAAACATCCTTTGTGAAAACCAGTCATCCTCTTTCCCCAGCTACAACTTATTGTGTAATAGGCACATGAACAAAGTGGCAATGGTGGCAGAGATGGGGAGGGCACGTTGACTTTCACTCACAAGGCTGACTTGGCTATCACCACTGCTGATGGCTCAATCTCCATGAGAAGAAACCAACACTGAGTTTCACCAGTACAGGATCCTTCATTCAGAAGATCAACTGCACCCTGACGGAAGATTGATTACAAAGGACCACTTTGGTCATAGGAAAGGGAAGTATTTTGCCCTTACTAGAAGAGCCACTTTGGATATGGATTTGCATTCCCTGCATGGAATGCTTCTGCCAAAACGACCATTCATGGACTTATATAATGTCTCATCAACTGGCATGGTATCCTGCAAATCACCTTGAATCAAGGGACTCACTTCACAGTCAGCAAACAATAAAAATTTTGAAACTCAACAAATACTAGATAAAACATTTTATAAAACCTCATTCAAAAAGAAAGCATAAATTATTAAAAACTGAAACAACTTTAAAATAGATCAAAGAAGAAATCGAATGATAAAGAATTCATTTTACTCTAACTACATCTGAATCCCTCTTGACTATAGTTGAGGGATTTGAACAGATCTTTAGGAATATGTTGCACCTCTCCCTAGCTCACTCACTATCTGCACTTCACCTTTGAGGACTCACTGTGACTTAAACCAAGCTGTAGGTCTAGAAGCCATAATAGATGGTGACGGTGTAGTCTGGGCACTTGCAGCAATATCTTGTAAGGCATCTGCCTCAGGCAGGGCTCCAGACATGATGCCTGGTGTCACACTAGTATGCACAATCGAGCATATCTCCTAAAGTGTGGGTAGGGGTGAGTAGATTTTACTGAGTTGATGAATTTCTTCAGATGGGAGGAGTGGTGCTGATGGCAAGAATGATTCAATGGAACGTAGGGCTCAATGTATCCATCTTTTGGGTTGTCAACTCATTTTCAGGGTCTCATTTCTTTCTCATCAATATCTTCAGTTAATATCAGACACCATTATAGTTTGAGAATTAAGCTGGCACTGTAATTCCAGTACTCATATGATATGACTTGCATGATAAGACTTTGATTTTCAACAATATCAGATCTGCTACTAGGAGAGATAAGACTTCTTTAAAGGCAAGGAGGCCTGATGATGTCATGTTTATCAGTTGGGCCATGATCTGCAAGGTCAACAGTGTGAAATTACCAACCACATTTAGAAAGAAAGTAGGGGGGGGGGCTGTTTTTTACTCTCTTACACAGTCAGTCTTAGAAACTCACAGGGACGATTCTACGCTCTCCTAGAGGGCTGTTATGAGTAGGCATCAATGGGACAAGTAGCAGCTTTTATTTGGCATTTAAGCTGGGCATCTGAAACTCTGAGCTCATTTCTCTCCATTTTCAGTTTGTCTATTACAAAAAGTATTAACCAACCAGCTTCCCTGTACTTCTCACCCTAACAGAATTATAGAATTATCTAGTGTATCACTTTTCATTCACATTTCCTCTATTGGTAGCTCTATTTTAGGTATTTGTTACCTCGTGTCAAGGATTAATAGCGTCCTCTTTACTAATAGTAGCAGTCTTCTCCCTTCAACAAAGGCAAAGACTGAATTAGAAATGCCTTTAGGGACTTGAGAACCAACTTAGAAAACTATTCTCTATCAGTTTGTTTCTCTAGAACTACTCACAGTACCAAGTGTGTTAGGCTGTGCACTCTAGAGAAGCAAAGTCAGTGACCCTTGTATGTGTATGCCTACAGAAAGCAATTGATGCAGGGAAATGACTCACACCATCGTAGAAGTGGGTAAATTCAGGCCAGTTCAAGTCCATGAGACAGATATAATTCCAATCCAGATCCTAACTTCATTCTTTAAAGAATTGAAAAAACTACTAACTTTTATGAGAAAGACCAAAGATAAGCAAGCAAATTCTTAAGAAAAACAACAAAGCAAGATCCCTCACACTTCCTGACTTCAAAACTTATTACACAGCCACAGTAGCTAAAACAGCCTGGTGCTGGTACAATGATAGATAAATAGACCAATGGAACCAAATAGAGAACCCAGAAATAGATCCATCCACCTACAGACAACTGATTTTCTAAAAATGGTCAAGCATTTTTTCATTGGAAAGAGGCTGTCTCCAACAAATGAAGCTGGCAAAATTGGGTCTCCACCTGCAGAATAATGAAACAGGATCCATACCTCACCTCATTTACAAAAACAAATTTGAGATGGATCAAAGACCTACGTGTAAATCCTAGAGCTGTAAAAATCATCAATGAGAAACTAAGGCCAGATTTAAGGACCCCGTTAGGGTGCATATATCAAATATGATGAAGGAAATGCACAGAAAAACAAAACCTCACTGCCATCTAGTTGATGTCACCTCAGAGGGACCCTCTAGGACAGGGTAGAACTGTGCCTGTGCATTCCCGATGCTGTAAAGGTTTACAGGAGTAGAAATCTCCAGCTTTCTCCCATGGAGCAGCTGGCAGCTTTGAACTGCGGACCCTGAGGATTACAGGTAATGCACTACACCACCACACACACTGTGGAAGATGAAATAGGTCCCTGGAACCTAATAAAAACTGGCCTTTGTATACATCAAATGACTTAATAAAAAAAGTAAAAATCTAAGCCAGAGAATAGGGAAAAAAATTGATAATGACACAATGGACCAGGGACTAATCTCTCAGATCGAAAGAAAATTGAAGTATCTCACTAAGAAAAAGGTGAATAGCCCAATTTTAAAATAGACAAGCGCATTCATGAGCAGTTAACCAAAATGATATCCAAACAGCTAACAAACGTATTACAAAATGTTGATGATCACTACCCATTAGGAAGCTGTAAATCAAAGCTATGGTGAGAAGCCACCTTATACCAACAATGAGAGCCTGATCTGATAAAACAAAAAAATAGCAAATGCTGGAGGGAGAGCATAGAAATTGAAATACTCGGCTGAGCCCCGGTGGCGTAGTGGTTGTGCGCGGGACTGCGGCTCATTGGGACGGAGGTTCAATTCCAGCAGTGGGGCTGGGCCTCCTACTCCCACCACCGGAGAGCAGTGATGCCCCAAAAAAAAAAGAAAGAAATTGAAATACTCAAGTGCTGCTGGTGAGACTTTAAATATGTATTACCATTATGGGAATGACTGGCACTACCTCATACAACTGAGAGTAGAAATTCTATACACTTCAGTAATCCTTTTGCTGGATATTTATCCTAAAGAATGATAGTCATGGCACAAGCGGACATAAGCACACCCATGCTCATTGCAATATCAAGAAGATGGACACAACCTAATTACCCTTCAGTAGAAGAATGGACAAAGAAACTTTGTTTCATCACCTGAATGAAATATTATGCATCACTAAAAAATAATGGTGAAAACACAAAGCATCTCATAACATGGATAAACTGGGAGAACATTATGCTAGTTAAAATTAGTCCATCACCAAAGCACAAACATTGCATGGAATCACATATAAAGAAGAAGAAAATAACAAAACAATGAGTTTAAAAACAAGAGCAGCAGAGTTAAGGTTGCCAAGCAGGGGGATATGGGGGGGGGAAAATGAAGCAATAGACAGAGTGTCAAAAGGTTTTAAGTTGGATGAAGGGGAAGATAATAATATACAAGAGAGAAAAGAGAAATCAAAGGAAAGGGGATTTGATAAGTGGCTGAAGGTGTGGAATACAAAATTATCAGATATTTAAAATCCCCACCTAATTCACAATTGAAAAAATGTTAAAAATAAATAAAAACTGATTATAAAGATCAACATACAACCTCCTCCCTGCAGTATGAACAGCAGGAAAGTAGGTGAAGGGAGGTGTGAATTAGGTGGGGTTTTGTGGATGTATTATGATGGGATTTTTTGTATGAGTCTCCAATAAAATGACTTTTTAAATAAATAAATAAAATTATTTTAGTGCACTAAAAAAGAAAAGGAACTGGAGATGAAACAACATTGACAAATGAGGAAACTGAGAAAAGAGAATTTGAGGAGCTTTAGATGTACAATTAACGAAAAGTTTTCTAGGGACAGATGGTGGCCATAAAAATTTGCTTCTCAGATCTCCAACTGCAGCAAAATATATCAGCTTATGATCCAGATCCTGTCCTATGTTCACGCCAATGCCAGGCTTTCTCTAGGCTGATTCTACCTATTGACTGCCTGGGATACTAAGACATGCACCTGGATGTAGGACTCCTCTGATGGATGCCGTTGGCAGAACTTAACATCTGTCTTGTCCAATGTTTTTATAACTGCAGATCTAACTACACAATCCTTCTCTGTCTCTTTCTCCTCCATACACATCATACCTGTATCACATCTGCTGATGGTTCACTTCTGATGGCCTTTCCAGCCCCCTCCAGAACCTCTCTTCTTGACTAGGTCTCTCCTCATTTTTTTACAGACATTTTCTCCAGTAAATGGAATGATGCCTATAATCACATCATAGTATCTACTTCTTGGGGCACTCAAAGTAACAGCTTTGCTGAATATGAGATCCTCATAAACACTCAAATGGATATTTCTCATTAGTAATCTAGAATTCAATGTTGAACATGGAGTGATAAATGGAGCCAGCAGCACACTGTTGATATTTAAAGCCACAGGGCTGGATGAGATCACTTTATTTAAATCCATATTTCCTTCAGATCTCAGATCTAGCTATCAGCCTAGGAGAGATAACCACAATAGAGAAGTGCATGCATCTTAAATTAAGATACCATAGAATGAACCCAATTGATAAATCTGTCTTTGTGGCATTTCAAGTCCCATGGCAATTGAAAAGGAAGATTTTTTTTTAACAATCGGGAGCCAGACTCCCGATCACATGAAACTCATGTGACCTTCTGGGATTCCTCTGTGAGTTTCCCATTGTTTTTTCCTCAAATTTCCACTGCCTTGTCCAAGGTCAAGACTCACTGCAGTCCTTTGCTTTCTTGGTCATTTTTCATTTCCCTTGAAGGATCACTTTATAGATATTATGAAATATTTCTTTTTTAATCCCTATTTTGGGGAGCTCATACAACTCATCACAATCTACACATAAGTCCATTGTGTGTCAAACAAATCTGTACATCCACAGCCCTCATCATTCTCATAATAGTTGCTTTCTATCTAAGCCCTTGGCATGGGCTCCTCATTTTTCCCCTCCTTCCTCATAACACCCCCCATGAACCCTTGATAATTTATAAATTATTATTAACTTGTTATATCTTACACTGTCTGATGTCCCCCTTTACCCACTTCCCCATACACTAGGGAGGAGATCATATGTAGATCTTTATAATTGGTTTCCCCTTTCTACCCCAACCTCCCTCCACCCTCCCGGTATTGCCACTCTCATCAGTAGTCCTGAAGGGATCATCTGTCTTGAATTCCCTGTGTTTCCGGCTCCCATCTGTGCCAGTGTATCTCCTCTGGTCTAGCCAGATTTGTAAAGTAGAACTGAGATTATGACAGTGGGAAGGAGGAAGCATCAAAGAACTAGAGTAAAGTTGTATGTTTCATCATTGCTACGCTATATCCTAAGTATTTTATCTCCTCCCTGCAACCCCTCTGTAAGGAGAAGTCAAGGATCATTTTTTTATCACTAGACGGTCTCTCAGAAAGTTTGCCAACCATACTCAAAAGTATGTTATTAAGATCCCTATATCTTTCTAAAATAAACCTTTGAATTCCCACTTAACCAAACCTCAAGAAAAACCATTAGCACAGGCAATTTAAATATATAACAGTGGGAAGGATACCAGAAAGAAATATAATTAATAACAAGAAAATAGCATGAATGTGGACAGTAACATTTACACAAAAAGGAAATAAGTTAACTAGAGAAAACATTTTTATTTTTATTTTTTTGGGGGGGGCATCACTGCTCTCCGGTGGTGGGAGTAGGAGGCCCAGCCCCACTGTTGGAATTGAACCTCCATCCCAGTGGGCCGCATTCCTGTGCACAACCACTACACCACCAGGACTCAGCCCCTAGAGAAAATATTTTTAGAAAAGTAATATTCACCCAATTCACAATAATTTTTGAGAGTCACACTTTTGTCCTGTAGTATTTTTAGAAAGAATGTTGTCTAAATGTGTACATAAGCAAAAGGGGTAAAGAAAACTGATGGTGCCTGGCTATCTTAAAAGCTTGAAAGTAAACAAGTAGCGATCTAGCTCAGAAGCAACAAAGCCCACATGGAAAAAGCATACCAGCTCGTGTGACCATGAGCTCTCAATGGAATCAGGTATCAGGCACCAAAGAACAAAAATCATACCATTGTGTGCCCAGCTTCCTGATACAATCACTGAATACAAAGATGTGCATAAGCAAACATGGTGAAGAAAGCTGATAGTGCCCAACTATCAAAAGATATAGTGTCTGGGGTCTTAAAGGCTTGAAGGTAAACAAGCAGCCATCCAGCTCAGAAGCAACAAAGCCCACATGGACGAAGCACATCAGTCTGTGTGAACATGAGGTGTCGAAGGGATCAGGTATCAAGGCATCAAAGAACTAAAAATTATATCATTATAAATGAGGGGGAGTGCAGATTGGGAACCCAAAGACCATCTGTAGGCAACACCACGTGCCCTTACAGAAGGGCCGTGGGGAGGAGAGGAGCCAGTCAAGGTGCAATGTAGCAACAATGAGATATGCAACTTTCTTCTAGTTCTTAAAGCTTCCTCCCTCCCACTATCATGATACCAATTTTACCTTACAAGTCCGGTTAGACTAGAGGACATACACAAATACAAATAGGAACTGGAAACATGGGGGATCCAGGACAGATGATTCCTTCAGGACCAGTGGCGAGAGTGGCAATACTGGGAGGGTGGAGGGAAGATGGAGTAGAAAGGGGGAACCCATTATAAGGATCTACATATAACCTCCTCCCTGGACTATGGACAACATGGAAGTGGGTGACGGGAGACGTCAGACAGGGTATGATATGAAAAAATAATAATAATTTATAAATTATCAAGGGTTCATGAGGGAGAGGGGAACACGGAAGGAGGGGGGAGGGGAATGAGTTAATACCAAGGGATTAAGTAGAAAGAACATGTTTTGAGAATGAAGATGGCAGCAAATGTACTACTGTGCATTGCATACGATGGATGGATGGATGGATGGTGATAAGAGTTGTATGAACTCCCGATAAAGTGATTTTTTAAAAGAATGCTGTCTAAATTCAACATTCCCTTGCACTCTTATCAGTGGTTCAGTTCCTGCCTGCTTTCCTCCTGTGTCTGTGGGTGCAGCTCTTTTCTCTTTTTCCACACTTAACAAACTATGTCAACATTTTCTTGGTAACAAAAACAAAACAATAAAGCAAATACAAGATTTACTAAAACCATATTAATAGCCTAGGGGAAAGGTATCTATGAATATAGAAGCCACAGAGAAAAAGCAGGCTTTCTACTCCTGTCAAGAAACCGACAGGGGCCATTTTCTACCCTGGCCAGCTGCATGGCCGTGAGTCTGTATTGAGGAGAAGGAGGTAGAGCAAAAGTATTGCTACAAAGCAAACAAAAGATGAGAAGCTGTTGCTCATTTTCTCAACAATAACTCAATGCCTTGAATTTAACTGGCCCAGCAGGTGTCTTTGGAAACCAGTGTTTGGATTGAACTTTTGTTTGCTTTTACCTTTATCAATTTTCTTTTTAGGTAACTTAACTTAGTTATTATTTTAACAGTTTTATTGTCACTCCCTCCACATGCCAGACAATTCAATAATTCAACCATCTCAAGAAGAATTGTCTGATCATTACCAAAATCAAATTTAGAACATTTTCTTCTCTGCTGTACCCATTGTTATTTGTGAAATTATTTCTTTAATTGTGGCAAAAAAAATGCACAACAAAACCTTCCCTGATTCAGTAACTTCTATATGTATAATTCATTGCCATTTATTTTTGTTTTGAAGCACCTTGGTGAAATAAAACCAGTGTTTTACTGAGAGAACACATCTGCAGACCTTCAATGATCAGAGACATGTTTAAACACATTTTGCTGGGAACAAACCAGTGGATGTGTGAAAGGAACTCTGATAGCAATACTTCTGGCCTTACAGTATGTATTTTTTCAAAATTTCACTATGATAATTTATTCTTGAGCATTGTATTCAAATGAAATGAAATAGATGTTATATTATTCATAAACCTTCCCCCAGAGAGTTCTACTTCATAATGCATGACTTCAATTGCCTCTGTGAGTAGAACTGCCCACTGTGAGTTTCCTAGACTGAAACTCATGGGAGTAAAAAGGCTTATATCTTTCTCTTGAGGTTTCTAACTGCTATCCTCACACTACAACACAGGAAATTCCTTTAATTTCATTAGGATATCATTTTAAAAGGGGATACTAAAAATAAGCTTTGCACAAGAAACTGATTTTTACAACAATATTTAGAGTGAGATTAAAGTTAATGAGCATGATTTTATACACTGTAACTCGAAATGAGTCTTGGATTTACCAATACAAACCCAAGAGCAAAGTCCAATCAAAACCATGGTTTCCATAGAGACATCCAGGTCCAATTGATTCAAGGCAGAAAGATCAAGCCAGGAGGTTATTTTAACTATTTGGGGGAGAATTCCAAAGATGTAATCTTGACAAGTTTCCTTTTGAAAAGGACATAAAACAATCATGAGGATTGAATATGAAGAAGTTTGAAGAAAAGGAAAAACTGCTTCAGGGAAAAAAGACCAGGAATGTTGCACCAAGAAATTTTTATTTATTCATTTATTGATGGATTCTCATCATGACAATGCAATCACTCATTCTTCAAGATGACCAAGAGAGTTGTCCTACGAGAATTCCCTTGAGAAACCTTCCTTCCTCTACCCTGCAGTCCTGACCTTACCCTTGCTGACCTATTTTTATTACCCAAACTGAAAGAACATTTCAACAGAATACAATCTGAGCCCTCCAGGGATGACTAGACTCCATGGTGCAAACCTAAGAGTACAGAACTCTGAGAAGGGTTAGGGAGAAGGAAACACCACTTTCAAAAGTGTATATACTGAGAAGCAATCACTTCACATTTTGATATTTTTGTTTAGTAGGGGTTTCTTTGATTTTATAGTCATGTGAACAGACTTTAGAAAGTTTGTGGAAATGTCCCATCATTCCATTCCATTTTCCACAGCCTTTTTGAAGTCCCTCACCTTCATTCAACGGCAGTGAGTTTGGATTGCATCCACTGAAGCCACGGAGTCCAGACTTCCATATAGACCTGCTTTTTGTTCTGGGGAAAAGCAGACATGGTCTAAAAGGCTTCTGAGTTTGAAAAATCTCTGCAGGAGCAAGGTGCCTCCTTTTCCATCCACAGAGAAACTCATTGGCTCTTATCAGGAAACTTTCCTGCAGTGTCCCAACCCTTAACCCACAGCCCTCACAGAACTTCAGGGGGTGGGGGGTGGTTGCAGACAAGGAATTTCTCCAAAAACTTTTTGAAACCTCCTTGTAGTAGTGACCAGTTGGACTGTGATTCATAGGGTCAGCAGTCTGAAACAGCCTGCAGCCCCTGGGAGCAAGCCTGGCCTTTCTATTCCAATAAACAGTGATGGTCTCAGAAACCCAGTCAACATTGACTCAATGGTGTGGCAGTGAGTTGGTTTGGGTTGTGTGTGATTACGTATTTATATGAAGATATCAAGATACATGCATGTATGTATGTATATGCACACAGAAGGCACACATGGAGGTGTATATATGGGTGGGTTTGTGTATGTATGAAGCCTGATTATTAAAATTCACTTCTCACTGGTACCATCTACTTTCACAGATGTTGCTGCCATATCTCTGCTCCAATTAAAAAAAAAATTCTCTGGAAAGTCTGATTATTCTAAAGGGGGCTCTGAAAGAAGAAAGTTAGGAACCAGGCTGTCCTGAAATTTTATAAAATATGTCGTTGGTTTGCCTAATTATCATTAATAAAAAATGACTGGGTCCATGATGCCATTTCACCTATGCCAATGGTATCACCGCTGTTGCCAGCCAACAGCCCCTGGCTCAGCACATGTACTAAAAATACTTAGCAAGACAATCAGAGTCTTTCTGCTAGGCCAAAGGACCAAGGGGAATTTGGAGAGACAGCCTAGTTTTATTGGAAAATCCCAAAATAAACTACCACTGAGACTAGTAATCCCAAGGAACATTGCAGGACAACAGTATGATGCCGGACTTGATGTCTACCTTTTATTTAACAAAAATTTTACATTGAGACTGCTATGGAATCCCCATACCACATTCCAAGAAACAAAATTCTAATTTTATAACTCAGTCCATTGGACCATGGGATTAAATAGAATTCTGAACACAATCTTTAGCAATACGTTTGTTTTGTAAATGGAGGTATACCTCACGATGCACAGTTTGCCTAAAGCTACAAAGAGAACATCAAAAGTAATTTGGAAAAGAGAATTGATGTTTGTGTGAAAAATAACATCTAACACAGTTAGCTTGCCTAAGGAAAGAACAGCTCACAAGTACTGTTTCTGTGAACTGTAAACACCTCATGGACCTAAAACAGAGAGAATGAGAAAAAATTCATAGAAAATGCAGATTGGCCCTCATCTCCCTGAGATTAATTAGAACTTTCAATGAATTTACTCAAGAATTGGTCATGACTGCAACACTGAGGATAATAGCTCTAAATTAATTGGAAGGACAGCAATAGCTGATGTGTCCATGTTTGAGTCTTTCTAGCTTTTTTCTTCACCCTCGTTGAGTAAGATCAATATTCATGGAGACAAAGGGGGTCGAGGAATGTAACCAGCCGAATAGAACATGTAACTCAAAGTCCTACAATTCTTTCTCACTATCTCCAGGAAATACGGAGCACTTGTTTGCTGTCTGCCACAGAAAGCACCTTCACAGCTACAGAGAGATGTGCTTCTCACAACTGTTCTGAGGATGTCCTGGTTTCCATTCAGCAAAGGATGACAAGCAGGCATTGTTGTTGTTCTCAAACCTCAAGGATATGACTGTGGGAATAATTTAAAAACAGGCCTCCTGGAATTAAGTCTGACTTTAGAACAGTGGGGTGGTGACCATGGCAAGACATTGCTTCAGATACCTTCAGCATCACAAATATTATGAATTATGAATAAACATGAGACTTATCCATAAATCCTTGAGAATCACTGTGGAGGCACTGAATGGGAAACACTTAAGGAAAGACTTTGCATGAGGCTGGATACAGTGTGTGTGTGGAAAAGGGGACAGAGACCATCAGCAGCATTTAAGTTCTTAGAAAATGAAAAACCAAACTCGCTATCATCAAGTTAACTCCAACTCATAACTACCCTGTAGGATAACGTATTGCTTCCTTTTGGGGATGCTGGAATCTTCCTGGGAGCAGACACAGAGCGGCTGGAGCGTTCCAACCGCTGATGGTTGCACAGCTCAATGCTTAACCCACTACCCCACCCAGCCTCCTTGACAAGTTAGGACGATCTTATTTGTTTCCACATGTAAGATAAGGCTTTGGGAAATTTACATTTCACGCTGAAAGTTCAATTTGGCGAATTAAAACAATCATTTGATTTGATTGCTATCATCTGAACATTTTTATTTTTTTTCAATATTAGATTATGGTACTATTAAAGGATGGGAAGGGATTTGTTCATCATCTGTATCTAATTCAAGGGCTAGAAAAAGCTGTAGTAGGAATAATTCCTGCATATCCCCAATCACTCCTCAAGAGAAATAAGAAACTTCTGTGCCCATAGAGAGTTAGAGCTTTGAAAATGCAGAGGCAGTTCCACTCTGTCCTCTAGAGTCACTAGGAGTCAAAATCAACTAAATGGCAATGGGTGGGTGAAGTGGGTAATTGCTATCAGACTGTGCCATAGCTCAGGCATCACCGATGCTTCATGACTCCTTTACCAACTCCCCATTCGAACCGTTTGCCTTCATAGGTATGCTTGCAAGCTTTGACTTCGAAAAGGAGGATGAGAGTCAAGGTTTTACTAGAGAGGGGCTGGGGGAAAGATGAGGACAACAGAGCGGGTAAAACAGCACATGGCTCGCTCCTAATCCATTGAGTTGGTTTTGAACCCCTTTGAAACGTTGTAGTCAACGTGGTTCAGAGTTGGAGAGAAAGCCATTCAATGTGTCAAAGTCCTCCTGCTCCAAGAATCGCTTGCATTGGGAGCACGCAGAGAGAGCCCCTTCTGTAGGAGAATGACATCACCTGGTTGGAAAAGGCGGAACAGCTGTGAGGGAAGTAAGTACACAAGGAAGGAGGGAGCACTGGGGCAACAGGATTCTGCCTGGTTGTGGCAGCTTACAAGCTAAAGGAATCTTTTCATCTTTGTTAGGTAAAGGAGAGGGAGGGTGACCTTGTTTTATAGTCACACGCAAGTGAGACGGGGCACATTTATTTACCTAAGGGGCCACTTTAGATGCCAATTGCCCCATACTTAGGCACAAATGTCTTTCAACTGGCCTCCCTGTCTCCAGATTCTTGGCCATTCTGCGGGACACTGCCTGATATTCGTCTCTAAGCATTTCATCATGGCAACTTTCCTGCTGAAAACTTAACTCCTTTCCATAAAATGAAATATGCCCGTGGGCAACATAAAATGTGAGTCTGACTACTGCAAAGGGCTGGTAGGGTGACGAGATTTCTGGTGTGCCAAGATTGTTCCACTTTTAGCAATGCAAGTCTTCTGTGCCAGGAACACCGCCAGCCCCAGGGAAGCTGGAAAGGTTGGTCAGTCTCACTGAGCATCAACTTTGGGAACGGACTCAAGGGCTTTTTAATTTTTTTGGTTATTGGGTTTGTGTGTATTTATGATGTGCTCCAGCACAAAAGAACCATTAACAGCTGCTATTTTTACACCAAGGAGCAATGAAATTTAGTTGCTTACTTCATATAGCAGCTTGGTTGCTATGGCAGCAGAGAGTAGCAAACTTGATTGTTCAAACACATAAAATCGACAAATGTTTCAGTGTTTGCTTCAAACCTTTAAGTTTGCAACCATAAGGCTGAGCGTCCTGCATTGTGAAATTGTTATTATACCTTAACTGATTTTTTACCTTTCTAAATATTTTTAGCAACCTATTTGGAAATTATTTGGTTGTCTAAAATACACCTATTGTTTAAAATATTCTCCTTGAGAAGTTTGAGGGCACTAATTCAAGGCTAGGCACATGAATTGTAAACTGTCTGAGGACAGCATGTTGTATGAACTAACAGATTCTTTGTATGTAGGCACTACCTAATCCAGATTCACAGTCCCCATGAGTGGTCTATAAACTTTAACAAGCTGAAGTTAAGATACTGATATTATTTCATTTTGTAGACCTTGCTTCCCCCATAAAGGATATAAGGAAGCTTGAAAAATACAAGACAAAGGAATAAATGGAGAGAGAGAAGAAAATGTGGGTGAGAGAGTCAATAGTGCTATTAGTAAGGGTAGCACCAAAAAAATGCCTGCCAAGTTTTGTTTCTTTACAAAGTTTTAAAGATTGGTCACACATTTGTTTCAGATTCACCCAAGTGGCAATACAAAAATTATAATACATTAGAAATTTCAAAGTCCACTTTGTAAAAGTGAACTGATTACGTGTAAATTTGAGACATGAACAAAAGTTGTGTATCACAACACCCATATCACGCATTGCCTAAAACAAAGTGATCAAAGACGTCAAATACCTATCCATTTGAAGAAGGTCTGCTCAAGTACCTCTAGAAATCCCAAGTGTCAATTTCAACAGGATTACAAAAAGAAATGATGAGTTTCTTTGCAACATGGGTTTTTTTACATAATTGCCTCTTGACTTGGCTATGGCAGTGGGGTGCCCAGTTTGGCACCACCATCATCAAAAGTAATCATTCTATCAGCTATGTAGAGTGTTGATGTTCTGCAGTGTCCAGCGAAGTCCCTTTTCTGTTCTTTTCTTCCACTGCACTACAACACATCTGTAACCCCAGTGGCTCCCTGCTTTCAATGATGGGTTCATTGGGAAGTGGTATTAAGTCCCAGCCTTCACACCTTAATTTGAGCCCATTCTAAAAGGCCATCGTGTTTCAGCATTATCCATGAGGTTGGCTGAGGCCTCTGTGATAATCGCATTGAAGTTCAATTTCTCCCTCTGCCAAAATGCCTTTGTTCACTCACCTATAGATGGTATACCTTATTCAATATCAAACTTTCACATGCATTTGAAGCCATTGAAAATATTATACCTTTCCCAACTATCACGGTCCCAACTCTACCTTATAAATCCAGTTGAATTGGAGAAGGTACACTGGTAGAGAGAGGAGCTGAAGATATGAAGAACCCAAGACAGATAAACCCCATGGGGCCAGTGGTGAGATTGGAGCTATTGGATGGGTGGAGAGAAGGTAGAGGAGAGAGATGGAACCAACTGCAAGGATATATACATAACCTCCTACCTGGAGGACAGACATCAAAGGAGCGGGCTGGGGGAGAGGTGGGGCAGTGTAAGATATGACAGAACAATAGTAATTTATAAAGTACTGAGGGTTGGTGGGGAAGTGAGAGCAGGGGAAGAGGGAAAAGGATGGGAAGCTACTATCAAGGGCTCAAGTGGAAAAGCAGGTATTTGGAGAAAGCCGCAGACATGCGAAGGTGCTTGGCACAGTATATGTATTTATGTGTCTTCAAAGCAACATCCTTTCTTTTCAATACTTTTAAAAGGTCTTGTGCCGGAGATTGACCTGATGTATTGTGTCATTTGATCTCTTGGCTCCTGCTCCCATGAACATTGACTGTGGGTGCAAGCAAGATAAATTCCTTGACAATTTCAATCTCTTCTCCGTTTATCATGATGATACCTGTAGACCCAGTTGTGAGGACGTTTGAAGAGATCTATTACAAATAAAGTGGCCTCACAGAATGCACAAATTATGGAACATTATTAATGTCACATGCAATTAAAGTTTTGCTGAAGCTTATCTAACAACAGCTGAAGTAGCACATTTACAGGGAGCTAGCTGCCATAAATTTAGACCACATTCAGAAGATGACATGGAACAAGGGATATCATTGCTGATGTTAGATGGATGTGGCCAAGAGCAAAGCATACCAGAAAGATGTGCAATGTGTTTTATTGAGTAGGCAAAGGTATTCCATTGGGTGGACCATAGCAAACTATCCTTGAGAATAACGGGAATCCTGGAACACTTCATTGTGCTCATGCAGAACCTGCACATGGCTCAAGAGGCAGTTGGGCAAACAGAACAAGAGAATACTGCAGGGGTTAAGATCAAGAAAGTTTTGCAACAGGGATGTATCCTTTCACCATTCTTATTTAATCTTTATGCTAAGAAAATCTTCAGAAAAACTGGATTATATTAAGAAGAATGCAGTATCAGGATTGAAAGAGGCTTATTAACAACCTGTGATATGCAAATGATATATCCTTGCCTGCTGAAAGTGAGAACTTAAAGCACTTGCTGATACAAATCAAGGATTACAGGTACAAAATGGACTGCAGCTCGATGTAAGAAAATCAAAATCAAGTGAAGAGATAAACTGATATATTTAGCCATAGACTATTTGTTATAATCATGCTAAGTTTCATCAAGTCAATTCCAACCCTATGTACAATAGAACTAAACTACCTAGTCCTGTACTTTCTTCCTATGGCGGTCACATACTTAGTGTCAATTTCATGATTGAGAGCATAGGGGTGGAGTCCAGCCTGTCAATCTGGAGATAGCCATTGAGACCTCTGTGTGGGCATGGCTTTCGCTGAGAATTCTGGAAAATCTCACGATATTTCCCCCTGGAGGTGAGAGACTATAGACACAGTCTTCTGGAGTCAGTCTACTGACAAGACAAGAAGGTGGCATGCTGATAAGATCCTGAGTCCTGGAACCTGGAAGAGCCGGGAGAAGTCACATGGGCTTGCCCTGATGAAACCAGACCTCTGGGGCTGGAGAAGCCACAGAGAGATCCCTGCCAGTGCTGAAATGCTTCTACTACCAATGGATACTGCTGATGGACCCTGACTCCTGGAAATGAGGAGTTATGGGGAGACCCCTGACAGAGCCCATATGCTTCTACTGCCATTGGATACACAAGACTCTGCACCCACTGGCCTGTGATTGTCCTGGTGTCATTGCACATGTTTTGTGAGTCAGAAAGAGACTTTATAGATTGGTATTGCACATATGGGCTAAGATCGTACTTATGACCTTGGACTGGACTGGGTTGGGATGCTTTCTCATTGTTCCATTCCTCTTGTATATAAATCTTTCCCATATGGATATATGTGTGTATATAAATTTGTTTCTCTAGTCTTCCTGGACTAGCACAACTCCCAATTGTTGCTTTGTTTGAGCCTGTTGTTGCAGTTCCTGTGGCAACCCATCTTATTAGTGCCTTCCTCTTTATAGTTTTAAACCCTAAAAAAATTGCTATAGAGTTGGTTTGGACTCAAAGTTGCCCAATGGAAAAGACCACAACTGAAAGCTGGCATCTTTATGGAAGAAACAGAAAGCTACCTCTTCATATCGCAG
The DNA here is from genome assembly GCA_004026705.1 of Nesogale talazaci. Taxonomy (NCBI): domain Eukaryota; kingdom Metazoa; phylum Chordata; class Mammalia; order Afrosoricida; family Tenrecidae; genus Nesogale; species Nesogale talazaci. The sequence continues at coordinate 7,255 of PVJH01015968.1, read as the reverse complement.
AGGAACTGGTGGGCTTAAATGAACAACCTTCCACTAGCAGCTGAGAACTTAACCAAGGCTCCAGTAGGACTCCTTACATTAAATATTTCTCAGTCTAAAGGGAAATGAAAGTGTGATATGTGCTACTGCTTGAATTAACTTTGAAAATACTATACTAAGTGAAATAAGTAAAATGCAGAAAAGACAAATATGGTATGGTCCCACTTCTTTAAAATATCTAGAATAAGAAATGCATAGCAATAAACTCTATCAATAATTACCAAGGGATGTGAATCATTGATTAAATAACATTAGATTCTGGTTTGGGGTGATAAAAATGTATTTGGAAATGGATAGTAGTGATGACTGCACAACCTGGTAGATGTGAATTATATACCTATGACTGATCAAAATATTAAATTTTGATTACACTAATTTTGAAACACTAATTAAGGATTTTATAATTGGTGGAGGTCATTTTTATTATATTCTAAGGGAAGTTATTGATTTTAAAGATGGTTTACTGAAAGTCATTTATTCATAGGTCTTAAACAGATTCACATATAAATTATACTTCTTCAATTGCACTAAAAAAGTTATCAAATTATTTCCAGGGACATAATGTGAGAAACACTTGATGGTGTAGGGACTACTTGCCAGATTACTCACAAACTGTGTCTTGTCTTAAAGGAAGCATCCTTTGGAATCACAAGTTGTAGTTCATTCATTCCATGAGCAGAGAGTGCTGCCTGATGTATCCAACTCCCTTGCCACTCTTAAGAATATGACGGCTAAAAAAAAAATGACATCTAATATTAATCCTATAAGTATATGCATGTAGATGCATTTCCCATCATCATGAATATAAATATATTCATGTCTGTACATGCCTCTATTTAGACCTCTATAAATGCCCCTTATCTCCCAGTTCTTTTTTCTATTTCCTTTTCTTTTCCTCTTGTCCCACTATCATGCTGAGGCTCCATTTGGGTTTCAGTGTTTTCTCTCTCTGTTACATTACTCTTGATCAATCCCTATCAGGCCTCTCACCCCCAGGTTGTCACTGCTTTTGAATCACTTGTTCCATTATCCCTAGGTTGGTCAACACCACCTCCTTCCCCCCTCCTCCCCATTTTCTCCCCCCATCCCTGAACCATCACTCCCATTGTTTTCTCCTCCAGACTGTTCATCCAGACTATCTTATTTAGATAGACGTGCAGAGATAACAATATGTACCAAAAAAAACAAGACATCCTAAGATGAAGCGATCATAGAAAATAAAACAAAGGTAACTATAACAAAAAAAATGTCCATAAGATATATATATATATATATATATATAAGTTTAAAAATAAAAATAATAACAAAATAAAAATCTGTAAATAGTTCAAGATCTGTTAATTGACCTTCAGTAGTGTCTCCAGTTGAGTCTAATGGGGTGCCACACCCTGGTCACAAAGTATATCCTTGGCACTCCCTCAGGTACTCCATGCTCTGTTGCATACCCATAGTGTTTTGCCATGGTATGGTTGGGTCAGACAGAGTACAATCCTGACCCTGCTTCTCCATTGTTGTCTCCGTAGGGCCTTGGGTTAGCAATGTATGTTTCATAGTGGGACTGGCGATATGGTCCTCTTTGTGCATTGGTTGTTCTGAGTGGGAATATCATCCTCAAGGCTCAATGGGCCAGGATGCACTAGCATTAAGACAGCAAATGAGCATTGGACCTTCACTCAAATACTGCCTCAATGCAAGAACGCTTTGTTCTATTAAATTGGCATTCCATGATGCTCACTTTTCTGACACAATCACTAAAGACAAATGTGTACATAAGCAAAAGTGGTGAAGAAAGTTGATAGTGCCCAGCTATCAAAAAGACATAGTGTCTGGAGTCTTAAAGGCTTGAAAGGTGTCAAAGGGACCAATTATCAGGCTTCAAAGAACTAGAAATCATTTCATTACATGTCCATCTTCCTGATATGATTGCTGAAGACAAAGATGTGCACAAGCAAATGTGATGAAGAAAGCAAATGATGCCCGGCTATCAAAACATATAGAGTCTGGGGTCTTAAAGGTTTGAAAGTAAACAAGAGGCCATCTAGCTTAGAAGCAACAAAGCCCACGGGGAAGAAGAACACCAGCCTGTGTGACCATGAGGTATCCAAGGGGTTGGGTATCAGGCATCCAAGAAGCAAAAATTATATCACTATAAATGAGGGGGAGTATAGATTGGGGACCCAAAGCCCATCTGCAGGTGAAGTGACATTACCTTACTGAGGGCTCACATGGAGGAGATGAGCCAGTCAAGGTACACTGTAGCAACAATGAAATATGCAACTTTCCTCTAGTTCTTAAATGCTTCCTCCCACCTACTATCATAATCCCAATTCTATCTTTCAAATCCAGCCAGACCAGGGGATGTACACTGGTACAGAAAAGAGTCAGAAACATGGGAAATCCAGGACAGATGATCCCTTCAGGACCAGTGGTGAGAGTGGTGATACCAGGAGGGTGGAGGGAAGATGGAGTAGAAAGGGGGAACCAATTGTAAGGATCTACACATAACTTCCTCCCTGGGGGGTAAGGACAACAGGGAACTGGGTGAAGGGACATATCATACAGTGTACAATATGACAAAATTATGATAATATATAAATTATTGAGGATCTAAGGGGAAGGGCTGGGGAGGGGAATGGGGAAGAGGGGAAATATGGGGAGCTGATACCGGGGGCCTAAGTGGATGGAGGATGTTTTGAGAATGATGACAGCAACAAATGTGCAAATGTGGACTGCATACAATTAATGTCTGGAAGTATTAATCATGGTAAGAGTTGGATGAGCCCCCAGCAAAATTATTTTTAAAAAAGGAATATGAAGTCTATGGAATGCATTCTACTCTTCCCTACTCTGCATTCTCTTGAGCAGGGATTAACCAGCCTGATCAAGTTCAGACAGGCTTCAATCCAGAAACAAGGAAGAACCAAAAGGGGAAATGAGCAAACCAAACTTTGCAGACTCTTCATCTTCCACATTTCCCCAAATTCTTAATGAAGACAGCAAATTACTGACTGGAACTTTACATGTTATAGGGGTTATCATATAAATACTATTTCAATTCACTTAAAAGAAAAAAAATCAGGTAAGAAGTATATCTTTTGAACACCACAGCCCTGATTGCGTATTTTTTAGTCGAATAAAGTGCAGGTTCCAACAGAGTAATTCGATGGTCTCCAAGGTAAGAGAGAAAGGGAGAGTTCTTTTCTACTAGCACAGCACATTAAAAAAAATAATCACTACTGATCTACTGAAGATACAAATACTTTAATTACACTAAATTTAGCCATTCATCTTCCATCTCTCAGCACAAATAAAATGTCAGAGAAAGATGTTTTACTTCAACTTGTGAACAAAATAGAATAGTTCATTTCTATAAAGTATGAATAAATTTTAATTCAAGTGGACATTATTGCTGAAACTCATCTGGTATTTAACTGAAGAAACATAATGAAGTTATATAGAAGAAAATGCTTGGTAAACCCAAAAGTGTAACAAAGATATATGATCACCACTAATCACTTCTGCACCTGAGTTTAGGTGGCATCACAAAACAGACTTAAAATTTAGCTAGCATTGCAAAACCTGTCACATACAATGCTGTGTACCCAAGGTTGAAATTGATTGATACTGACAAATTATAGGTCCTTACTGAGCATTCTTCAAAGAGTGACATATTTTCAAAACAACTAGGAACCAGTCAGCTTTAGAGATGATAAAAACATAGAATATGTACTGTTAATTACTGACATTTATATAGAGTTAACACTAGCTATGACTTACCATAGCAATTAATAATAGTAATTTGCATATTCAAAGCTCATAATGAAATTTTGCTCAGTTCAATTTTTGAAAATTTATTTTCAACCCTCATGCTAATGTTTCTTTCATTAGCGTGAAGTATTGAACAGGGATTTCTAACATTTTTTATTACATACATAAAAGATGATAAAATGTGCCAGCTCCATCCTGACAACATCTTGCCCCATTTTAAACCCAAATGGGACAACAGATTAGTACAGTCAGTTTGGAGAGATCATCTGTTCTGTCAGTTTACCTACAATTCACCTGCCCACATGAGGCAAAGAATGAGTCCCAAGTTTTTGAGCCCCAATTTTATAATCAAGATGATAACAGTTTTATAATCAAGATGATAACACATGATAACAGTTATCATGACAAAGTTTCTCCCAAATCTTAGATGCCTTTATTGAATGAATTATGATTAATTATATATAACAAATGATTCCTTGTCTAGTGAAACCTCACTCTCTATAACACAATACTATCACTGTATTGTTTTGTTGAAGAACACAGTGAATCCTACCAAAACAACTGGAGAGCAAGAATGTCAATCTAGTCAAAGACTTTAGCTGCTACAAAGTGAAGACCTCAGAGAGAAACAACTCTACCCTTTCTTAGGAGGTCAAAACAAGAGTGAGGGTTTCCTGCAGTTTTGAAATTCTAGCCAAGAAATTCCAGAGCTGAAAGACAAAACAGTGAAACACAAAAGACAGTTGCTAGGGAAAGGGGCTTACTGAGGAGCTAGGGAGGTGGAGGGGTATTGCCAGCCTCTCAGAGCCAGCGGAGCCCACAATTGGACTTGAAGAGTTCATGAGGTTGTCCATAAGAATAAGAGCAGCTATAAGATCTGTCGGCTCAACCAAGCACAAAGCTATCCTGTACCAATGTCCATTTGAGGAAAAGTGCCCCAGATGCCTTTCCCCTCTTGTCTTTCACAATCCACAAGTTAAGAAGAATGTGTGAGAGAGGAAAAAAAAAAAAAGTAGGCTTTTCACCACCCCCACCACTAGTCCTGAGGGATCATCAATCCTAAATTGCCCATGTTTCTGACTTCAGTATACATCCCCTGGTCTAGCTGGATTTGTCTGGTAGAATTGGGATCATGATAGTGGGTGGGAGGAAGCATTTGGGAACTAGAAGAAAGTTGCGTATTTCATTGTTACTGCACTATACCTTAACTGGCTCATCTCCTCCCTGCAACCCCTCTGTAAGAGGATGTCGCTTCACCTATTGATGGACTTTGGGTCCCCAATCTGTACTCCCCCTCATTTATAAGGATATCATTTTAGTTCTTTGATGCCTGACACTGGATCCCTTCAATACCTGTGGTCACACAGCTGGTGTGCTTCTTCCATGTGGGCTTTCTTGCTTCTGAGCTGGAGAGTCAGTTGTTTACTCAAGCCTTTAAGTGGTGACACTGGGACGGTGGAATAGAAAGGGGGAACCAATTTCAGGGATCTCTACATATTACCTCCTCTCTGGGATACCGACAACAGGGAAATTGAGTGAAAAGACATATTGGACAGTGTATGAGATGAAAAAGTAATAACAATTTGTAAATTACTAAGGGCTCATGAGAGAGGGGGAGGGAAGGGAAATATGGGGAGCTGGTACTGGGGGTCTAAGTGGAGGGAGGATGTTTTGAGAGTGATGATGGCAACAAGTGTGCAAATATGACCTGCATGCAATTGATGTATGTATGGATCATGATGAGAGTTGTATGAGACCCCAATAAAATGATTCAGTATAAAAAAGGGGGGAGGAGGAAAGAGGAGCTTATACCAAGGGCTGAAGTAGAAAATATTTGTAAATGAGCTGAGCCCCAGTGGTGTAGTGGTAGAGTGTGGAACTCCGGCCCACTGGCTTGGCAGTTCAAATCCAGCAGCACCTATCCAGGAGCAAGACTGGGCCTCCCACTCCCACCAGAGGGCATTCATGCCCCCCAAAAGAAAATATTTGAAAATGAATATGGCAACATGTGTACAAATATGCTTGATACAAATGATGTATTGATTATAAGAGCTGTAAGAGCCCTCAATAAAATCATTGGGGGAAAAAGGTAGACTTTTGATCCCTAGCCCCAACGGATGCCCTAGGTGCTTCCCAGGGGAAGAAAAGATGTGGTACTAACTCATTTTAAGAATTTAGGTAATTGGTGAACTAGAGAGCTTCGTAGTGGACAAACAGAAGGATTCCAGACCCCCCACATAATGCTAGCCCCAATCCAAGAACAGTTAGCTCTTATAGCCCTACTATAGAAGAGATCAAGAAAAATAAGGGTGTGGTGAAGAAAGAAGATGGTGCCCAGCAATCTATTGGAATAGTGCCTGGGATCGTAAAGGCATTCAGGCAAGCTGCCATCTAAGTGAGGTGTCAACTAAGTCTACATCAAAGAAGCATACCAGCTTGTGTGATCCAAAGATGATGATAACAAAATTCAAATATGATAAAGGGAAAAATATCAGGCTTAAATTATGAACACACAAATTGTGGGAGGTGATGGCAGACAAAGGGAGTCCAAAATCCATCTGCAGAGTAACTAGCCAGATGAAGCCTCTGGCAAATCCCCTCAGCCAAAGGTGAGGGACTCAAACAGCTTCACTCACAGTGGTCACCTGACTCCATTGGAAAACATAGCTTTCTGATGGTCTGAGGAACCAAGACATTGCTCCTCCAACCATCCCCAGGTGGGTCTGCCCACATGCAGATCTGGTGAAAAAGAAGCTATCTCAACATTCTGCACTGACATTGACGTTTTACTCACTGTCACAAAATGTAACAACGTACTATGCTGTTGTTATATTAAGATTGCTACCCATGCTGCACCAGGCTTCAAGACAAAATTTCATTTATTTGACATTAGAAATAAATATTTTTTAAATTAATCATTTTATTGGATACTCATACACTTCCCCTCACAATCCATACATACATCAATTGTATGCAGATCTCATTTGCACACTTGTTGCCATCATCACTCTCAAAACATTCTCCCTCCACTTAGACCTCCAGTTCCACCTCCCCATATTTCCCTTCCTCCCTCCCCCCATGAACCTTTAATAATTTACAAATTGCTATTTCATATCGTACACCATCCAATGTGTCCTTTCACTCACTTCCCTGTTGACCATGGCCCAGAGAAGAGGTTATATGTCAATCCCTGAAATTAGTTCCCCCTTTCTCCTCCACCATTCCTCCACCCGCCCAGTATCACCACTCTCATCACTCGTCCTGAGGGAATATCTATTCTAAATTCCCCATGTTTCCGACTCCAGTGTACAGCCCCTGTTCTAGTCAGTCTTGTCTGGTAGAACTGGGAGCATGATAGTGGGTGAGAGGAAGCATTTGAGAATTAGAGAAAAGATGCATATTTCATTGTTACTACACTGTACTTTAACTGGCTGATGTCCTCACTGCA